>JARYHS010015642.1:0-34441 GCA_031002005.1 Vandiemenella viatica
TTTTTGACTTTTTTGATAATTTTGGGATGAAACCGTATACATGTACCAAGTTATCTCATTCTAGCTCTATGATAAGCATACTGGAATTATTTTGATGGAGTGTGAGTTGTTTAAAATTTTTGTATTTCACTTACTTACGAAGTAAGGAGGGAAATAAAGTAAAATTAAACAGATCAGTTAAGGTCAAATTATAATTAAAATCTAAGGAATTTAACGATATTAGGCTATAAGGTGATTTCACAGTTGGTGTAGGTTCACAGAAATTTATCAGTTTTAGACATTTGTTATAGTTTATCAGTGTATCGATTTAGAGCTTTCTACAATCTACTTGAGAGTTTTAATGATCATTAGTGTGCAACTGAGTGACAAATTTGGGAAATTTTCATAATTTGCATTTGAGTAACTTACAAACTATGAACTAGAGGCAGCAAAACTCAATGTGTTTGCTACAATTGCTGATATCTTGTAATAGAAAAATGAGGAATGGATCATATCTCCAAATGAAGAAATTGAGGTACAAAAACAGCTGAAATCACTTCAAGAAAGGGTTGACTTGATTTGGCGTACAAACTGTCAGATGCCCATTAGCTACAGTTGAAGCAGTAGTTCAGTGCTGATCTTCATCCAAACCAGCTGCTTTAGAATATTTTTGGGTTGTATTAAGAATTTATATATCTGTCGTTACAAGTAGGTCTTTAGTGTGGTATTTCTATAAGCTGTTTACTTATCAGAGAAGATGCGGTGGTGGGAGGTGGCTGGTAGTGTGTGCTTGTGTGTGTGTTTGAGGGGTGGGGAGTGATGTCCCAGAGATTCTATGCCCACTCGGCTAGTGTGGGGAGGTGTGGAGTATTGTACCTGTCTGGTGATACTGGCATTGCAGGGCAGCAGTAAACGTACTGTGCGACTAAATAATTCAGAGTAAAACTGAGGATCAGTAAGAAGTGCAGTGGCAATTATTTAAGCCAGGGATGGCCAACCCAAATGATCTTGCGGGCCACTTTGGAAGGGCATTATAACTCCGTGGGCCACATATAAAATTATGTGGCCCCACTAAAGCCTTATTTTTGGAGTGAAAAATTGAAGCATGAATTATTATTGTGTTTATTATTATTATTACATTTAAACACAGATAATATAATAATAATGATACTAAACGTACATTGTAGAGATATATATAACACTAAAAATGAAATATAAAAATATTTTGTAAAAGTGTGATGAATCTCACGGGCCGGAAAAATATTCAAGGCGGGTTGGCCACCCCTGATTTAAGCCTTTGTTTCTTTACCGAGCATGCTGGGAGTGCGATAATGATATACCTTTCATTCAGCATGATGTAGGTTAGAATTCCCACCAGTCCATCTAGCTTTAGGTATAAGCAAAGAAGTTGGTTTATTAGCCATGTACCAATAATCCAATTAATTATCACATTTACACCTATAAACTTCAGTTCAAGTGTGCTAATGCTTGTTGTGGTCCACAGTTCACTACACTGCGGAGCCCTTAGAGTCCAATAGGTAGAAGCAGAGGCCTAAATCAACTTACTGTAATTTGATGATCAGGTGCCCCTGACCACAGCTTCGATGCCAGATGGCAATATGGTTATTAAAAGCTATTACTTGTTGATGCTGTTTGAATACTTTGATCGGCCATTCAGTTTTTTATTTCTATCTGCTCCATTTTTATTGAATTCTTTTATAGCATCTTACTTTAAAGAGTAGACCAGATCAATGTTGTTTCAAAATTTTTATCACAAGACCATTCAATGGATTATAGACTTCTGAATTGTTAAAAAAAACTGTAGAAAGCTAGTTTTTACTACATGCTAGTAATTTAACATGTTATTGATACATTGTTTGGCTTCCAGTGAGAGATGGTTCCTTGTGTAACTTAGTTTTTTGCTTACCTCTGTGTATTTATAACACAACTGTATTAATTCTCTTCCTGGTATCAGAAATATAATATTTAATTTTTTCTTTCTTACTGATTATTAAATAAATCATCACTTAACATTCTTTAAATAGAACATATAAGCTGTCCTGACTCTAAATTGTTTATTATTTTAATGTTCAATTACAAAACAACCAACAGTTTGCTATAGAGAAACTGAATATCCAAACAGAAATCTGAATTATTATTAATTTGGCTGAATGTATATAAATTTTTTTATGGATAACACAATAATTACTGTGCTTAAAATATGGTCCATACACTGTGACTGTCATATTTCATGAGTGCCATTATACAAAAACTTAGTCCAGCATTTTCTGATCAGGTTGACTGATTAGTCTAATACACCTAGACAAAAACTCTGTTCCTAAATGGGAAAATTGATTCAAATCCCACACATTATGAATTCAAATGATTACTTACTGGGCCTATAAAAAGCAACTGGTATGTTTAGCAACATCATGGGGCTCCAAATTACACATAACTGTGGTATGGTATATAAATTATCTGTAGTTTATTGTCTTGATTTATCTTGATATTTGCATTACACTAATCTGTATGCCATATTGAACATTTAGTAACTATATTTGCCTATATTTCTTCCTAATTCCATTTTTTTATAGAGCAGCCTGATGGCTCAGTGGTTAATGCATTTGAGAATGTACATTGTTAAGGAAACTGTTTCCAAAGACTCCAAGAATTTAAAATAAAATACTGGATATTTATTGTTCAAATATTCCTTGCATGTGATTCAGCCTGGTAGCTTGACAGTGCTATAACTGTAGATGATCTGTCACTCAAAAACACACAAAGTCATCAACATGAGCCATCTAACTGGCTTAACCACATACATTCACATCTATACTCACTTACACCAAACACATATATTCTCAAACTCACCCACATGTATCAACTTCAACGGGCCATCTTCCAGCAACATGACTCAAGATGCATATGAGCACCACTGACTCAAATATACCTGTGTAAGTCAACAGTCACTCACACTACAAAGCATCTCTCAAACATGTATAAAAAAATCACATACAAGAAAGGAATGTCCTACATTACATGGGCCACTTCAATACATATTTATTATGACCAACACACAGTACATTTCGATATTTGTTTACTTGTAAATATTATTTGGAACATAATTCTTCAAGATGTATAATGAACATCATTTAAAAATAATTGTTTAAAATTTTGCTTATTGAATTCAACTTAGTACGTAATCTGATGTAGAGAACAGTCAATAGCTCTCCCTTGACAACTTTTGTTTTTAGTTATGTGTAGTTACCTTAGGGAAAAATGGAGTTGCTCAATACAATTACTGTATGTGTATTGCCATGATATAATTTCTTTCAATGGATTGATAAAATATTTATTGTCAACCAGTACTATAGAAAGTTTCAATAGACATAATATGCAAATATGGATATCACAGTTTCTTAGCATAAATGCACTTTCAAATTTTTTGTTTTGTTATTTTTTTGCTTATTGTTTTACACCACATCAACATCGAGGTCATTAGAGCTAGGAAAGGATTGGGGTAAGGAAGGAATTTTGCGATGACATTTCTGACGCAGCTATCCCAACATTATCCTAGACCGATTCATTAAACTATAGAGAACTGAAATCTAGATGGCTGCATGGGGAATCAAACCTGCGTCCTCCTGAATGCTAAGCCAGTATATTATTATTCACCATCCTCTCTTGATTTTCCTCTGTTATATAGAATGTAATACTAAATATTTTGTGGTTGACAATAGTATTTTTATTCATCACATCCATTGCTATTGTTTCGTCTTCTTGCACTGGGCTTCAAAATTTTAATGCTTATCAAACCGAGAGCTTATGTGCCTGTATACCGGATTTGTGCAAATAGGTTTAGATTCAGTCTTCACATTGGATTTCTGATATAAGTTCCCTAAAGACGTACCAATCTCATTCTAACAGATCTGCAACCCTTATTGAGATTGCTAAATACTATGTTGCTGTTTCAGTTATATTTAAAAATCCTTTTCTAGAAACACTAATAATTCACTGGCAAAGGCATTTAATCGTAGCAGTATTAGTATTATCAGAAGTATCTGTGTGCCATTTCTAGTCCTAATCCCTGCTTAATGGATCACAAATAGAGCCTTGTGTGTGTCCACTGACCAGAGACATAATGATTGTCATTTTCTGGTATCTCAAGCTACCTACAGGAATCCCATAAAATAGGCTATGCTATCAAGATGTCCAAAAACTGATCACTGCCTGATACTGCATTTCACAATCGAGACTGGTGTGGTTATCTAGTAAGCTACTATATAAAAAAAAAACCTTTGGTATACTGATTTACATAAAGATCTCAGAATTATTATTCGTTAATCATTTATTGACATATTATATGTTATATTCATATAGCTCTGTATCAATTTTAATCCATTTATTACATTAAGAAATATCTCTTCTCTATTTATTTTAGATCCTTTTTTAAAGGAACATCAGTATTGGAACTTGCCTGTGCATTCTGTGCGCTGACATTTGTATCATGGTGTTCTCTAACTAAACACGTCTTCCATCATGTCTCAGCTGTTTCTGCCCCTTTATATATTTGTACATGTTGTTCTCAAGTATTTAAAGATGAGGTGAAACTACAGATTCATAAGTACCCTAGCAGCACATCACAAAGCAGGTAAGGGTAGAAATTCTTATTTTATATTAAATGCTGCAAATGTTTTTAATTGTTGTAACAGGTTAATTTCTTGTGCCAAAGTTTTGCACTAATACTGGAGTTACATCCACTTGATTTTCATCAATTTAAACCAGTGACAAGATATATGCAATCCTACAATCAACAATTAGAAATTTGTGTATATTCAGTTCTCTTAGTGAATATGATGTTGGCTATTGTGGCTGTGCTGTTATAAATTTAGACCTATCTGAAATATAATCCAAGACTAATGCAAAGCAGCTTCTCTTGTGTCTGTTTTCACTATTGCCTCACTTGGCATCTGTGGCTAACTAGTCTTGGTTAGTAACATTCTACAACTACCAAAGTTTTTTAATATTAAAATTATATTTACTATATCAGAAGGTGAGATGCAGCCATCTTATTTTATCTCTATTTTGTACTCGTTTTATGTTAGCTATAGAAAGGTTATTTCCTGTAACTACACATTCTATAACTGACATTATGTCTGCATTATCCCATCACTTTAAGCAATGGCACGTAATTTGTGCTCTTATAAGTAATAATCTGAAGTATTTGTCTTTGTGGTTTTATGTCTAAAAGCTATACTATAATTTATTTTGATATATCTACAATTTATTCTGAAAATAACAAATTGTCTCGTGTCTTGTTTCAATGGAGCTTCATTTGGCAGTGTGCTAATCAGTCTTGGTAACTAGAATACTCCGTATGAAAAAAATTCTACTTGAGTAATAAGGTTATTGTACAAGAGTTGTGTTCTTATAGAGCAACTACAATTATTGTTTGAAAGAATCAGTACTCTCGCCTATATGGATTATCAATGTTAGTCTGTTGTTAATAAACTGAAAGTACTCCAACTGCAGTGTGCCATAGACTGAGTAGAAATTCATCCTACGAATCAAACCTTCGGGATTATATATTCGGATTTTGAAGCATGACATACTATTTTCGACTGATGATGATGTTGACTCTGCATTTTCAAGGCTGGTTCATTAGTTAATGAATAATGATTATTATTTATTTAAAAAAATTGTTTTATATTTTTTATAAAATTGTTGTCCACAGGACCAGTATAATTAGTAAGGTTTCACAGAGGATTACGTTCTATACTCAATGATATTGTTCTTAATTGTAAGAGAAGTATAAAACTCTGTAGACTATTTTTCTCTAATTTTTGATACACTTCTTAGAAGGTACCAAGTAAGAGATTGATTTGTTTTAACATAGATTTTTTTATTTGTAATCTTACAAGTAATTTACATTATAGATATATCACACCATATTTGTGTTGCAAAATAAATGTGTTCACAGATGTTTATTCAGTGCCAGTGTAATTTTTCAATAAATGTTTGACAAAATATCATTGACTTGCATTCAATAGAGTGCATGCTCTGGCGGCACTTCCCCTATATATCTACTTGGATACCCCTTTATTGTTGTTATTTTATTATCATGTTATACACTTAAGTTTTAAATTCCTTCACCCAGTTTCCCACTAATAAATTTTGATTTAAGTTCCTTCACCATTTTGGTAAATATTTCATCATTTCCCTTACTTACAAAAGAAAATTTTCCACTTCCTTCTACATGAAACTGAGGGCCATATTGTGCTCATAGTTGCCTTTTCCTTTCCATATACTTACTGCTCCTACTTGTACAACCAATCTCTCTCCAAGCTCTATTGCCAACATATGCCTTGTACACCCCCAGCATTCTCTTCACTCTCCTAGAATGACTCCCAATCCAGCTCCATTATCATATCAGTTACTGACTTGTCCTGTACTAATTTCCTTAAACAAATGCAGCTGCTTTCCTTTCATGCCCTCGAACTCCTGTATTTAACACCCAAAATGTGGGTTCCAAACTATACCAATCAAGCAATGGTCTAAACCAAAGTACTATAACCTATCTTGGTCCCGTAGAAGTTTTTATTTCATTTAAGTTTTTTCGGGAAACCAAAAAACCAAAAAACAATTCACATATTTGCTCATGACATATTTCATGATGTGAGAAAATAATGGTCTAATAAATATAAATATATTTGATGGCACTCTTTTACTTGTCTAAGTGTACAGCATCAACAGACATTGTCTTTTTGCTCTGCTGCCTCCGCTCCTTCAATTTTACTAAAAGGACATTCACTTTCAAATTTTTATGTACACTTTATAAAACAAAATTATGGTCTCAGCCATAGAAATTTTCTGAAGTCCGAATGAGGGTTTTTCTCAAAATCTTCTCAAGCAGCCAATTTTTCCCCCATCAAATATGTTCCGTTGCTTACTCTTCTGTATTGTTTGGCTTGCAGTGTGAATGGGTCACTATCATTATTCCAAGGAATGAAGTGATTCACAGATTAGATCTCTGCATTACAATATGTATCTGTTCACTCGTAGATTCAAAAAATTTGTTTATCACATTTACTAGTCCATGCATAAATATTTTGTTACGGCCATATTTTTATTTATATTGATTATTACTGACAACAGTTGTTCCTGTATTGCCATTACATGTTATTAATTAGTTATCCTACCAAGCATGGTGTAACAGTTAGCGTTCTGGCCTCACATTCGGGGAGGACAGCAGTTTCGAATCCCTGTCCGGACATTCAGATTTGGGTTTCTCCATGGTTTACCCAAATCACTCCAGGTGGATGCTGGGATGCTTCCTTCAAAAGGCCATGGCCAAATTCCTTCCCATTCCTTAGCCCCACATCCTTTCCTGTCTCTAAAGACCTCACTGATTAGAGACATTAAGCAGTTAATAAAATAGATACTGTAGCTGATAATTTACTCTAAATATAATGTTTTATTAAAAAATAGTTGTTACTATATCATGAATGTTATGTATGGAGAGATATCTCAAACTTCATATTTTTGTGTTTGTATTTACTGTCATTATTAAAATGAAACAGAATTTTTTTATCAAAGTAACGATACCTCATACTGTAGTTGTTGGTCCTGTAGATATTGTTGATTTCTATATGTAAATTACCGAATGGTTTGGTTCAGTTTTCATTTCAATAATTTAATCTTATTGATGTGTTAATTGTTTTATAAAAATACATGCTCTTTGTTAATAGTTCTATATTTATAATAATATTTCATTATTATTTACTTTAAAAGGCAATGGCATATAATTAGTGTTTTTTATTCACTTTTCTTTTATTATTAAACATGATTTCATTCTAGAATGCAAAGTACGTAGTTGAGTTCACAAATAATTAGTGTAGTTATTTCTAAGAACTGTTCAATATAATATCACAGCATATCAGTATGGTTATTTTTGTGTTTCTAGGAGTTATTCTGATTGTCCAAGTAACATTCAGATCAACAAGCAGACACAATCTATTGCTGAACATCTAAGAACCAGTGCAGCAGTGTGTCAGATGATTGTTTTGGGTAAGTGCTCATCATTCTTGTGAAGATTGTGGAAAATCTTTTACACAATCTGGGACTCTTAAGATTCATCAGCGGATTCATTCAGGTGAACGCCTATTTTCTTGTGAAGTTTGTGGAAAATCTTGTACACAGTGCAGGGCTCTCAAGAGTCATCAGAGGATTCATTCAGGTGAACGTCAATTTTCCTCGTGAAGTTTGTGGAAAATCTGTTGCATCACTCTGCGAAACTTAAGATTCATCACAGAATTCAGTTCAGGCGAACGCCTATTTTCGTGTGAAGATTGTGGAAAATCTTTTACACAGCCTTTTAATCTTAAGATTCATCAGAGGATTCATTCAGGCGAACGCCCATTTTCGTGTGAAGATTGTGGAAAATCTTTTACACAAGTCTTTTAAATCTTAAGATTCATCAGAGGATTCATTCAGGCGAACGCCCATTTTCGTGTGAAGATTGGGAAAATCTTTACACAGTCTTTTAATCTTAAGATTCATCGGAGGATTCATTCAGGCGAACGCCCATTTTCGTGTGAAGATTGTGGAAAATCGTTTTCCACAGCCTGGGACTCTTAAGAATCATCAGCGGATTCATTCGGGCGAACGCCCATTTTCTTGTGATGTTTGTGGAAAATCTTTTACATGTCAGGGAATCTTAAGATTCATCAGAGGATTCATTCGGCGAACGCCCATTTTCGTGTGAAGATTGTGGAAAATCGTTTTCCACAGCCTGGACTCTTAAGAATCATCAGCGGATTCATTCGGGCGAACGCCCATTTTCTTGTGATGTTTGTGGAAAATCTTTTACAGTGTCAGGGAATCTTAAGAATCATCAGAGGATTCATTCTGTTATGTGGTTTAGACAAGTCTTAAGTCACTAGAGAATTAATAACTGTGATTTTCGAGTTTTGTGTAAGATTTGTGATAAACCTTTTATATTGTGCATGGATCTTAAAAATCATTGGATATTTATGTGGATTAACTTCATTCTTACAGAATAAATTGTTACTTTCACTATAAAATTTTCAGCAATGCTGAAAAATAGAGATATTTATTAGTTTGTATTTTAATTAAATAAGTGTAATAGTTGAATCAAACAATAGTGCTGATGATTTTACTTCCAGTGTGTATTAACACGAAGGTGTTCTAGAGTGTCATTAACTGTTGTATTTGGGATATTGGAGGAGTACAGTATGACAGTTATTAAATTGTTCCTTACTTTTAATACAGATAAATTAAATATCTAAGTGATTTGTAGTGTATAGAAAATTTATTTAATTTACTTGGATTATTTTCTGGTTAGACATTATTATTCAGACATATTAGTGTGTTGATGGCTTAGTATAAAATATAAGGCAATTTACAAAATGTATTTGGATTGGTTATTGTATATTTGTATGTATATCAACCATTATTGGAATACAAAAATAACCTCAGTGGGTTATACGTTCTGTAGTAGTTGGTTGTAAAAAATTTATTTGTACTGTTAAATTGGTGTTCATATATTCTTCTGTCACATTTGAAATAAATTTTTCTTTTACCCAAGAGTATAGACATTGTTGCAGGAATGTCTTACTCTAAACTGCATCTGAGTATCCCTGCCATCCAGGTCTTTTTTTTTACTGTCCAAAAGGGACCATGGATAAACTTTAATTTTTTTTTACATCATTCAATGGGTGGAACATAGTTTTCTCTTGATATTTACTACTTTTTTTATTGTAGGACTATCTTGAAAATTATTGGGTTATAATGAACATGACTGATATTTGCATCATATATTCTGTGGTATTACAAATATTATGAACCAAATGGTGATGATAACCACTTTAGCAAATGACAAATTATTAGGAAAACATCTTTAAGAGTTATAGCTTAGGGATTCTTTTCTTCTTTGGGTTTTGCAGAAAACAATTCTTATTACCTCATTCATAATTTTGATTAATTGATCAAGTGGCACAAACTATATTTTTCATATGAAAGAGGTTAAGAGGAGCATCATTTTTAGTTACAGGTCTTATTTTCGTTTGTTTGTTTTTTTTTACCTGAAGTTTTGTCATCTTTCTCTCTACATTACCAGAGAGTGATTCATTGTCCTGCTTAGAAGACTTCTATAACTAAATGATTCCATTTTAAAGTTTGAAAAAATTCTGGAAAACATTTCTTTGTACTAGAGGATATCAATTTCATACTTTAAACTTGTGAGTACTAGAATTAAAGATGCCCTAATGATCACCTAACAGAAAAAAAAAGATTTCATCAACAAGCAGTGTGGTGCCTATTTCCAATCCTAATAAAGCCAATGGGAATTTTCGGTGGGTGAGGGTTAGTAGTGGAAAACTTGTGTGACATCTGCAATTTGAGCCTAGCTATCATGTACCTGATGCTTTTAATATATGATACTGGCTGGCGGGTGTCAGCTATTTTAAAATGGGTCATCCCAGAATTATGGCTTCAAGTCACACACATGTATGGTGCGCTAGGTATATTCTGTACCTAAAATACAGTGATAATTAAATTAAGAGAATAAATATTTGCATACTATTGTGTATTTTCCTACCTATCTTAACTGTCCCATATAAAGTGAGTAAAAAAATTTCATTGCTCAGTTTTCAACCCCTTCTACCTATGTATGCAATGTGCATATATTTACCTAATCCCTCTCCCCTCTTTGATCCAACTACATACTTTATGGATGCTCCCTAAATTATTGAGAAAGGCTACTCTCATATCTAGTGTTGCAAATATGGAATAAATGTAATATAACTCCTAAAGTATATCATCTTCTTTGGAGGAAATATTATTGACATGTATAGATCCATTAGCTAGTATAAAGAATGGTGGAACACAGTGATTCCTTTCACGATCATAATACAATAATATTTAATCTGTATGTCTATTTTGGTTTACTGATACAAGTTTGCAACATTACAGCCACCAAGGTAAATGCAATTATAGGCACATGAAGCAAGGATAGATGTGGGGGTTTTAAAAATCCAGAGATACAGAAGTGGTTAAATTTCTTTAAGTTCTGCACTCACCTTTGACCACACATCAATCGTGTAATAGAAAAAATAATGTCGTCTTGCCAAAGCACAAGACGAAATTACAAAGCACGGTGCATGAGCAGTAAAGCTCTAACCTCGCATTCAGGAGGACAAAGGTTTGAATCAAAATCCCTCCTTCCAGATTTCGGGTTTTCCATGGTTTTTTCCCAAATCACTGCAGGTGAAGGCTGAGATGGTTCCTTAAAATGGCTATGACCGAATTCCATCCTGCATATTGTTCCAATTCCTTTCCAGCCACTAATAACATCAGTGTTGATTAGGTATAAACCTAAAATGAAACTGAAGAAATTACTGGCTGATTCACAGTGATAAGGATCATATGTGATAATATTTCATAATTTCAGTTGTACAGCTTGTTAAAAACTAGGTCCAAGTTAGAGGGTTATATTTTAAAATAGTATTACAGAAACAGTTTGTAAAATAATAGAAACTAACCATGCATTGTAATAATATTATGTAATCGCTGCCAGAAAATGACAGCAAAAGTCTTATGTGAATGGTAGAGGCAATGTAGTAGTTTTGATTTTTAAATAACAGAAAAACATTTCCCTGCTAGTGAAATATTTAAAAATTTGGTGCAGTATGTGTTCGAAAAACTATTTTCCGTGGGTATCTATGAATTTAAAGTATCTGTTTTATATAATTATTATGATTGTATCTCTTAATGAACATTAAAGTGTACTTTAAATAGTATCAATAGAGGTATTATATTTGTATTTTAATTCCATTACAATCCTTTATACTGCTGTGTAGCTTGCGGGGAACATGGTAGCAAATAGGATGCTTTTTACAGGTTTTTTAATAAATTATTTAACCATTTTTGTCCAACTGTCATAAAAAAGATACACCACGCAATTATTTTCATAATATCGTCTTGTAACAAAGCGCTGTCTTTCTGGATTTTGATTTCACGATAAATAATAGCATCATCGGCAAATAATCTTTTCATCCCCCTTATTATGTCACACAAATCATTAATGTATATGAGAAACAACAGAGGCCCCATCATGCCTTCCCTGAAGAACCCCGGACCTCACCTCGGTAGATGATGAACTCTCACCGTCGAGAACTACACACTGTGATCTGCCCCTCAGAAATTCTGTCTATATATGCCATAGCCACGAAGTTTCCTAAGTAACCTAGTCTGAGGCACAGTGTCGAAAGCTTTTTTTAAAATGTAATAGAACTATATCAACCTGGGATTGCCCATTTATAATACGGCACAAGTTGTATTCCAATAACTATAATGTGTACTTTTTATGACTCATCAAAAATAATTTCATCACTAATGTTTACTGGGAAATTTCCCTCGGATTTTCTTGCAGTAAATTGATATTTTAAAAACAAAAGACCATTGAAATATTTCCATTTTCCTTTGTAAGCATTTAAATGGGCATCACCCGATTTGTGTTTAGGAATAGATGCCAATGTAATCCTAAATTTGTCGTAAACTTTTCCATTTGTTCCTTACTGTAGCTCCTAAAAAATAAACAGATATCATCAATAAAAACTAAATAGGAAATTTAAAGAAAATCATAAATAAATAAAATGTTTTTACTAAACATAGGATTGTACGAATCAGCTTTGAACTAAATATTTGTATTTCATATTGCAGGTATCTGTTAACCGGCCAATCATTTAGAAGTCTAGAGTTTTCATTTCGTATGGGAGTTGCAGCAGTATCAATAATTGTTAGAAAAATAATTACGATTATATGGGAAATGCTTCAACCACTTCACATGAAAATTCCAGACGAACAGAATTTCAGAAAAATAGCAGAAGACTGCAACAATATTTGGAATTTTCCAGACTGCATCGGCGCTATCGACGGAACACACGTCAGAGTTATTTGTTCTGAACACTCTGGCCTCGAAGTTTCATAATTTCAAGAATTATTTTTCTATTGTTCTGCAAGGTTTGGTTGATGCTAATTACAAATTTTATAACATTGACTGTGGTAGTTTATGGCAAACAGAGTGATGGTGGAAACATTTAGATCTTCAGTTCTGTATATGTATTTCAGATGGAAGACTGAATATTCCAAATGCACCTCGTTCACCAAATTCTGTAATCACTGCTACCTTATGTTTTTATAGGGTGACGAAGTATGGCGACTGTGACCGCGACACAGAGCTAATTATTTAGCTCGTAATAAAAGAAGTCTGCAATCTTCGGAAAGGTAGGAGAAGAAAAAACCAGTTTTAGATATTGTGAATGGAAGACAAAGTTATTAATTTTGAGTAAAGACTTGCAAGATAAATTTAAAAGAGAGAAATTGATTAAAAGTATAATGTTAAAATATGAGATTTAATTACGCATACAGGTTCTTAAAGATAGTTTTAAAGATTTATGTACAGATAATGTGTGTGCTGTTGGTGTTTGGTTGATAATACGGCGTTGTAAGTCAGAAAAATCTGCGTTAATTGATATTTCTCGTTTTTCGAAATCCACACCGGATTTTTTTTTCTCTCTCTGTGTATGATTTTTGTGAAGTGATGAAAATTTTGTAAATAACAATGGATGGAAAAGATTCGGAATTAGTTGAGGAGCGGGCAGTTACCGAATTGGATGGTGATGATGATTCAACAACTGGCATCGCGGGGAAAAACCCGTGGAACGACGACAGTAATTCTATAAAGGAAATGTTAGCAATGATTATGAGAGAACAAATAGAAACAAAACGCGAAATGCAGAAAATGAATCATAATCACCAACAAACGATAATAGAATGGAGAAAGGAAAGAGCTAATATTTCTCATGAAATTAACTCTCAGATAGACAAAGTACATGAGCATATTTCTCAACGTGAAGATTTAATGGTTAAGAAGGTACAAAAGTTAATACAGATAGAACAGCAGAACCGCGAGGAGTCGGTGAAGATAGCACTGGACGAGCAGAGAGGGATAAACAGTGAATTGGTGAGTGACATTCAAGAAGCCAAACATGAAATATCACTGGTACAAACTAATATGAAAGAATGGGAAAACAGTGACCAGAAAATAAACCAAGAAACCAGGAGGAAGAGTGAAATGCTTTCTACTTTCACGGATAAGATGAGGGAAATTATGAGTCGGAAACGGAAGAAATGGACGAAATCATTGAAGATGGGCCCTCTTTTAACTAATTTATTGAAGCCATTATGGAAGACAGAAATTTAGACGCAGACCAAAGAATACTTCATTGCTAGATTGTCAAGAGCACGAAGAACTGTCGAATGTGCCTTTGGCATAATTTATTCTGAATGGAGAATTATCGCAACATCAATAGAAACTTCTGTAGATGTAGCTGACGATTTGTTAAAGCCATTTGTTTGCTTCATAATGTTACTATTGACAGAGAAGGCATTGGACATCACCTTAAAGAAATAAGCACTTTAAATCATAGGAATTTGAGATCAAGTAATATTGGAAGACCGAACCAAGCTTCAGAAAATATAGGCAACTTATTTAAAATCAATTTTTGTCACAATCCAAATTAAATGATTAGGAATATTCTATGTAGATTTTATACTGTTATTTCGATATTTTTAATTTGAATCAATTTTAATAGAAAAATAAATATTCTGTCATTGAATGATGCATTGCTTTTCGCTTGTTATATTAATATGTTACCTTTGTTAAATTTAATCTTAAATTTATGATTTACACCGATTTTAGGAAAATTATACTAATTAAAAAACATTTTTACTTACTTGATTAATTCCATTCAGCAGCTACTTCATCCCACAATTTGTCTAAAATGAATCTGTTGTGATGATTTTTGTCCCACAAAGGGGCCTACTGAAAATTTCACCAATCAAACGGTCGACGTCCATCATCGATAAGAACGAATAAAATGCAATATTGTGTTAAACTTTAACTGTTTATGAATGTACGACATTGTATACCTTTTAACAGCCACAATCTGTCAAGAAAATTGCATCCCACAACACTTATGTCTTGAAAGATTTGTTGAAATTGTGTGGTATCACCATATAAGTTATTGCCTATGTATGTCTCGTTGACTGGGACAAAAGCAAAATCTGTTCTCACAAAGCTTTTTTTCCTAATGTCTCGGTCCTGTAGATCTATTAGTAATTCGTTTGGTTTTGTCAGAAATATTCCTGCTCTTTGGGTAGTTATATTTTCCAATTTAAACAAGAAACAAACCTTGGATTGACATGCAATGTGGTTTATGTTAGTGTTCAGTATTTCTGGAAAAGGATCAGATTCCTATTTATCTTCAGTCATGGAGTAAATAAGTAGCCATAGTTTTATCGTGAAAACAGAACAATATCGAAAAAAAATTCGTGTGAAACCAATCTTGGAAAGACTGTTGTGTGTATTTTCTTTGTCGCCTTGTAAATTAGTGTGACAGTGTACTTCTGCTGGCACCGAGTCATGTCTTGATCTAGTTGTGTAGTGACGCCCAATCCCTTATGGTTCACGTCTGCTCTGTGTTCTTTCTTTGCGGAATGCGCGATCATTAGGGAGCGTCCATAAACGATGTGGCTCTATTTTGGGCTCCTGTGAACTCCTCCTCACCCCACATAGCCCACCCTGGCTTTTGCCACTACCACATCCCCCCACGTAGCCCAACCTGGCTTTTGCCACTGCCCTCTTCCCCCACATAGCACGTAGCTTTTTTTCCTACTGATTTCAAAAGACAGTTTGTACTGTTTTCTCCTGTCAGACTATTGTAAATTATATACAGAGATAACTAAATGAAGGAAGTAAATATCCACATGCTGTTGTTTGTTCTGAACCTTAATTTAACTGTGACAAATAATATGATCGGAAAGTTACGTGGCCTCGCTTGAAACCCTCCCCCCTACCCCACCCACTTAACCCAGCGTAGCTTTCAAGCCAACCCCTTCCATTTAGACCAAGCTATATAGTTTATGGACGCTCCCTTAGACTTGCAAGAAAGACCAGGTGGCGACACTTCAATGTTGTGCTGCCTCTGCTCCTCAGGGGAAGAAAAACGACAGAGCTTAATATTATCCTGGATTGCGACATGTGACGTGGCCAACACTAATTATTCGCTGTACATGTTTCATACTAATTAGTTGATAAAATTAGGAAAATATATACCGTTGCAATATTTACTGTCGTTTCAAAACCATATGCACCCCTAGTATACAAATTTTTGTTTAGAAATAACGCTTTGTTTTCAGTAAAGTAAGTGTAATAAAATTCAATATGTAAACGAGCTAAGGCAGGCCAGGCGTGGAATCTGTGTTGTGCCTGCAGTCAGGTGATGGTGGGGTGGTTTCCGGTGACCAGTAGTGTCTGTTGAAAACTCTGCTCCAGACCTGTTGGAGTCCTTGCGAACGATGCCATTTCATATGAACTCTTTCAGACTATGTGCTCACCTAAACTTGCGTCTGAAATGCTTCCCAAAGTGCTGCCTTTCATATTGGTACCACGCTTTGTTCATAAGAACCTGGAATTACTTGTAGCCATATTTACTGTTCTGATTACACCAAAAGGAGATTGCTTCACCAAGAAGTACTGAATATTAATATGAGTACTGAATTTATATATTTATTCAGCACTTTTTACTTTGTTATTACAGTGTGTGTATTCAAATATTCATTATAAAACTTATAATAGGCTACAAGGGAAAGACGACACAAGGCACACACAAAGCTCACCTAAAACTACCCGTGCCTCCAGCCGGGCTCGAACCGGCGACCCCCAGGACGCCCGATGCTACCGTTGTGGGTAGATTATATAGTTGTGGCTGGTAGGCACTTTAGTAGTGTAGTATCAAGTACACGGAAAAATTGTTTTTAGGACATGAAACCTTTTTGCAAGAACAATACATGGTCACTAATCGAAGGACAGTGAGAAATAGTATCGTAATGGGTTGAAACTGAGTTTTTTTTTTTTTTTTTTACCACTAAGCATCAAGCCAAAATGTTCAAGATTTTAGCCGACAATTCTATACAGTTCTCAACATAAACCGTTTTTACATTTATTGTGGATCTATATACATTTTTCCATTTTTCGAGCGAGTGTTTCAGGAACGTACCAATGTACTTTAATTTTTGTGTCGTGGCTGCCTTGTTCTAGCTACTGCTCTGATAGCTATGGATGTGTTCGAGCAATCATCAGTTATCGATATCCTGTGCATCAGACGGAGAAAAGTGATAACAAACAAGTGGTTCCACATGAGGAGAGATGACCTTAATTATAAACTGGCAGTTGAATTCAGGTGAAAGGGAGTGAGAAATTTTTCTTTCCTTGGTAAAGGTGTCAGGGACTGGAATAACTTATCATGGTATATAATGGATAGTTTAACAAAAACGCTGAAGTAGTTTAAAGTAGCAACTCGTAAAGTACAGGCGTAGGTAGGCGGGGAGAAGCAGCTGGGAGAGTAGGGACACTGCCACCGGAGCGCGTGTGCTCCATCGGAACTGAAATTAAACTAAACACCTAGCGCGGCGAATCCCGCGCGCTAACCACTTCGCTTACTCGTGCCACTCATCAGGCTCGTTCTGTATCTCAGCTGTTTGTCCTGCATCAGCTGATTATTAACCATTAAAATGAAATGACTTTTGTTTGCTAATAGTTTACATTTTGATTAGCAATTTTTGAATTTTTTAATGTTGTCCGCTCTTAGTTGTTAAATGTTCTTGCATCAATCTAGTCTATCCCCCTAACACTTAGGAAAACTTTGTTAAGGTACCTAATCACAGAAAATAGTGGTACAAATCGAAATTGGTCGTACCAGAAGTTTAGGATTTTAATATACGATTTATGATTTCCTGTATTTAAATTTCGTTTTCTATTTAAAGCGAGACGCTTAATGTTCTTGTTTGTTAGGCAATAATGAAGTAGTCGATAAGGTCACTCGCCCCAGGTGACGTTGTTATATGTAATAAGGATATTAGAATCTTTGATAAATATTAGGAAATGTTACTGATATTAGCAACACTCATTTAAATAATTAAAATGGCAAAACTGGAATAAGCGTTCTATACATGATATTAGACAAAGACCGTTAAACATTTTGTCTCTTCACAGAAATTCTGTTGGGTTCCTAACCAGCTGCTGTCCTCAGACAATCAGGCTAAATGACAAACACTGTATAACTGTCACAACTTCAAGAATGCTACATGCAGTTCAGGCATACTCGTCAAATCAATGCGATAGGTCTCATAACCTTTCCCAACCTTCTGGATGGAAAGTGAAACTCTTTAAGGACGAATAACTCATTTGAGGTCTGTCCCATGTTAGCTCCCTCCTTTCTGCTGCTTTTTGTCAGCTTCCACAAATGACTTAATTGCTCTACTTCAAGCAGGAATATTTTTTGCTGTAGAAGTCGGCACCAAAGAAAAGATACTCTGCAACTCAAAAATACAAATAACACACGACAGGATAATATAATTAACTCGAAAATTCACTCTTTTTTTATTATTATTATTATTTTTTTTTACAACATACAAATACACACACGGCTCATAATACAACTTGCACTATTTTTATCTCAATACACATCCGACAGCTAGAAATCAAGCATGTCTGCCATACCGTGCTTTTTACTGTCTTACTATTCCTTGCGCAGTCCAAAGATTATTCACCTAGTCCACTTCTTCCAAAGATAGTCCTCACTCTCTGTTCTTATCTTTAGTGCTATTTATGTTATTCAGCAAAACTTCAACATAATTCTCTTTATACAAATAAAACATGTTTTTTTTTAAATATTATAAACACCAAAATTATAAATATAGTAAGGCGACCTTGTCACCTTACACCCAGCATCATTACATCTGATCTCTTTAAAACATAAAATAGTAATTTGCGCACTGCATTAGTTCTCACTTCCCCCAAACAGCACTATACATTAAATGTCAGAAAAACCATGAATCTAAAGAAGATTATGAGCACTACAGTTTTGTTTAAATTTTTTATGGAAGAATATGTTTGGTGAATTGAACTTACTACACATTTTTAGCTAGGAAACTTCTGTGCATGAGAGAAGCTTCAATTTCATATTTTATCGGTTCTACACAGTCTGTTGTCAACTACTGGCAGCCATTATATGTAGAACAGATCGATACAACATTTATATAGGAGATGTGACTCGAACCAGTAGACTGGGACTGTCGTATCGCGCTAGCAACCACGCTGACTGTACTGCGCCCACTGGTTTCTCGGAATACCTCATCTTTTATCTGGTGCCATACTTCCGGCGCGCCATACCACAAAGGCTTTCCCATTTTCGGCTGTTTCATGTCTGGCAGCCGCAGTAGAAGTGAACTCCTTTGTGTGTCACGAATTAGTAAGAAGTGACAGATTTCTTTTTCCTGAGACCTACAGCGAAACAAAATTCCAGTCTGTTGCATCCATCTTTTATAGGTGGCTATTGAAATTCCATTCCAGTTATTTGTACTCGACACATCATTAACAGTACGGAAGTTGGTAAATCTGTCTAAACAAACATATATATTCTAATTGTTCGAAGGTGATTATTAACAAAATCAAAAAATCACTCTCATGGGAAATATGTATGAAGTATGTACACTCGTTATGAATAGTCTACCCACGAATCCATCCGAGAAAAATACATTCGAACACAAAGCTGGTATGGAACTTCTTCGAATCTGTGCGTACTGATAAGAAAAATGTAAATAGACGGCAGCGCGAATCAACATAATCTACATACAAACACATATTAGTGAGTACTAATGTATAATTTATGAGTATGTGTCTCTAGGTCTGAAATATGAAGGTGAAGTTGGTGAGGTCTCTGAATGGAAATCGAAACAGCCCCAGATCCAATCCCTGTCTTCGCGGGGATTTTCAAAGTCCCTTAATCCGTTCTTCATCTCTGAAACAGCTTGGTGTGTAATGTTAATTACGCCAGAAACCATGGATCGTATTTCACGTTAAATTGTAGGTTCCCAGTAGGACTAACAACCCTAGTTGTAACACAGACGAGCATAGATCCAGTGAAAATTCAAGAGAAACGAAGAATTACTCCGGTTCTAGTTGGCTCAACAAACATATATACATAACAGCTACCGAGGAAGACGCTTCACCGCCTCCACAGTGATGTCTAACCCACGGCTATACCATACCATCATAACGCGGACACAGCTCAAAACCAAAAACAGATATCTTTGAATTTACAGTTTCTGAGCGTCGCATAGGAACTACATGAAATTAATATGCTAAAAGTGTAGGCCAACTCGGCAGTAGAGCAGACAGTTTGGAAATTAGCGACATAAAAACGTAAACGGGTATTTGGTACGCCCAACGTATATAATACTGTGGCATGACAGCTGAATGTGGTTCAACGCTCCACGTCGGACCGACTAAAACTAAGCTCTTAAATAGACTCCATTCGTTTCTCTTACTCTGTTAACTGCAGTTATCAGTAACTGTTAGACCTGATTTGTTGTCTGAATCAGTTCGATTGAAAGCCTTGACCACATTGGTAGATTAAATCGGGCAACTGTCTGCATACAACTGAAAACTTTTGTCTACAGACTGTTGGTAACAAATTTAAAGTTTTTAAAGACACGTCTCGAGATAATAATGGAATAATCTCCGTCGTGGCTGGAGACATTGGTCTACCCGGTACATGTTTTGAGTCAGCATTAAAAAATCTTCGACATGCCGGAGACATTGGGCAGCCCGAGGATTGATAGCCACTTCAGTCATTCTTTTTGAAATTAGATACAGAAAAAGAATACTGTGGTGGCCTGCATTACATACTAATCACTGAGATTGGATCAAAACAAGCCATATTACAAATGTATCAGAAACTATTTCATCTCTGCATTTATAGTCAGTCGATGTCGCGTTCTATATCTACGATGGGAGTAATTGATTAATTTTAAAGTTTCCTCCGTTGCCCGCACTTTGAAAATAATTTTAAAAGGAAGATTGCATTTCGCGGGGAAGAGAGGCTGAAGTTTTTGTCCAAACAATTTGTTCACACAGCAAACTGTTACGCAACAGGTTGCAAGTTTTCAGTTCAAGGCGGGAGACTTCTAAACACGACATTTTTGTCTACCGGGAGTTTCTGGAACGCCAACATTTTTTGGCGATTGTCTACCATCAATTTGTACTTATACAGGAGTTAGCGATTTCGTCTACCAGTGTAGATAGGCTTAACACTGGAAGATAGGAAGCACTGGCACTGTAGTTCGAGCCGCTGCCACCAGAGCGTTGTGGTCTCCCTATTGTGTCGAACCTTGGCTCAGTTGGCGTTGTGTCTTTAAACGAGGTAGACGTCTGTTTGGTCTGCTGATTGTTGGGTAAGCCCACAAACTATGCTTTATACATTTCTCCTAGAATACCAATATTTAAAATACGGGATTAGTGTAAGACGCGGGAAACGTCTAGTCCGAAAGCAAGTACAATTGGAAAATAAAGTAAGTACTGTAATATTGCTGATCATTGCCAAAGCTTGTTGTAATATTCTGTCATATTTCGAGGTGAGTTATTGTGTGATTTTTGCCAACCTTGATCCTCTTAACAATGCTACCTGTCTCAACTGTCCTTGCTGCGTCAGCGTCTGTTTGTAGACAGGTATGTTTGTCGAAACTCTGTTTGTTGACACGTCCGTTTGTTGACACGTCCGTTTGTTGACACGTCCGTTTGTTGACATATCTGTTTGCAGACACGTCTGTTTGTTTCGATCATTTCTTCTCCTGTCGCCATCAGAAACACAAAAATCCCTTCTTCTGGTTTCACTAAATGTGTGATTGTTTTTAATTTTCTAAATCAATCTATAGAAATTACTTTCTCACTTCTAATTTTTAACGCTTTCGGATTTCGTGTGCACTCATTATTCTCCGTGTACTGATTTCTTTATGTATGGTCACATGATTTTAAAATCGCTTCTAACCAGCCACCACCTTCCTGGAGGCCACCCTCAGCTGTCGTCACCTATTCCAGTGGTCTTTCAGTGCAGTTTAGGCAGACTAAATTCACACCCTTTCATCGTAGGTACAATTTCATTTAGTAAATTTTTTTTGATTGCTGCTTCGATAAATAGAGCGCAACATTTTACTTCACGCCGTTGTGTCGTCCATACGATGTATAAAATGATTTGAATTATCGCTGGAAAATCAGTAATCATATCTAGTGCAAAAAATATTATTTCTTATGCGGTATTCTGTTGTTGAAACTATTAGTCGATAGACTGGTATCTGTGACACCATCGGTGTTTGTGTAGAACGGTGGTAGTCATCTTGGTTGTCCAATAGTGGGTGTTCCAGCTTTTATGATGGGAAGTAGGGGTTTTTGTCCAAAACTGAAGCACTTCCGTTTTCTTACTTCAATTGACTTTATTTTATTTTAAATTATTTGCTTTAACTTAATGTAACTCTGCTTTATAAATGTTATATAGTAAGGTTACTTACATATTATATATATCAAAATTATTGTGGAACGGGTAGGTTGTTAGAAAACGGAAATACAAAAGTGGGGGGGGGGTATATAAAAAAGGTTGATTACTCCTAGTGCAGAAGGTGTAGAAGATTGTTATACAAAATTTTCTCTTTTTTTGTGACCGGTAGGCGGGCACCGAGTATAAATGTTAAGCCAAAATGTTTTTCGCTTTAGCAACAGAATTAAGTTCGAATTATTTTGGAACTTGCTTAAATAAAGAAACGTGCTTTTCTTTCATGGAACGGGAAGAAAAATTCGTTGATCTTTTTTAGTCTTTGATGGCAGAATTGTCTGCTGACCCTTCAAAAAATTGTTCTCACTCGATTAAATTAACACACACGGATCCCATATAGTGTATTCCTTCAGTAAGAAGGCAATCAGTGTATTATTTTCAACTGTTGGAACTGCATATTTTGATGATTAATTGATATTTTGTTGATCAGTAGTTAATGATACTGTGACTTTCCTCAATTACGAATTTTTCGAATAGTGTTTAGTAATTTGAGTGTATTTATTTTGTCAGCGCAATGAAACAAATTATTTTGTTCCCATTGAAGTAATTTCTTCTCTCATTTTCCATCAAAAATATATAAATCGGATGAAAAGTAATGAATTATTGCCAACACAGGGAGCCGCCATTGTGCCCGTTTTAGATTTCAATTAACTATTTTATAGCCATACCTTTCCTACCCGTGATTTGAAATTGGTGTTTTGGATGGTACTGACTTTTTTGTCTACAGTTTGTGCTTGTGTGAACGATTTGTTTGTTAGACTAGTTCTATTTACTGTTGCGGCGTTATTGCAACAAGCACTTCGCACTGAGGTTCGTTTTAAAGTAATTTTTCTGTTACATTATACCAGTTTGAAATCAATATTAACCACGTTTCAGCATCTTGTTTGAAACAGTTCCATTTGTAAAATGAAGTACTGCCCTCAGTTTAGTACAGTCTATTTCCAGTGACCTGTTCACATATTCATGTTTGACCCTCTGAATGCTCTCAGTGCTTCGTTCGGGAAAGATTGTGTGATAAACGCTTCGTCAAATCGGATGAATATTATTTTGTCTTTCTTACATATAAATTTATATTTCGTCATCGTCCAAGTGAAGCAAGAAACAGGAAGGATTTCGGCCGGGACCTTTCAAAGGGACCATTCTGATATATATACGACTGAAGTAATTTGGGGAAATTATGGAAAACCGAAATCTAGATGGCTGGTCGAGTATTCGAACCGACACTCTCCCAAATTTGAGGCCAGAGCGTTACCACTCACCAAGAGCGCTTGGTGGTGAAACCTTATTCAATGGATACCGACGGTAAAATGCTTTGACTGTAGAGTCGCACCAAACGTCGATGATGTCATATGCGCCTTTGCTTCACCGATGGATGACGGGAATTTCCACTGTGCTTTCATTTCGCCATTTTCCCGAAACCCACGTCAGTTCTATTCGCAGACTATTTGCCCCAGAAAGATGAGGAAATACGACTTCTTCAAGTTATTCCGTAGGATATCCTTTCCAGCAGTCACTTATAATGGTTTTTTTGGGTTCGATATACAGTTCAGACCTAATTCTTATTACACTTTATTAAAAATACAAAAATGTAAATTTTAATAAAAACAGGCTAATACTAAAGTAAGGTAAACAAACAACATGATTTCGAAAAGTGATTGAAAAGTTATAAACTAGCTCTTAACTGAATTAACTGCTGCAAATTATAGTTAAACATATATGCTTTGCATTGATAGCACGAATGGACGAGTGCTCTAAGCTTCACAAACTATTTTATTTTTACCACATTGTAGGTAAATTAATTGGTGATTATTTTTTACATCGGCTAACTTGTGAATTTGACATGGATATTATATGTATACTTATAGTGCACACACGCTTGTAACAATTGATAAGCAATTACATAATGACAATAGGGGTAAGTATTCCTCTTATAAATAAATTGAAGGAATATTTATAATACAATCGAGGGTAGTGGATAACGCTCTGACCTTCGCATTCTGGAGGACGCGGGTTCGAATCCTCATTTGGCCATTAATAATTCAGAACTCATTCTAGGCGAATGCTGAGATGGTTCTTTCAAAAGGCCAATTCAGTAATCGTTCCTGTTTCTTGCCCTCAGTCCTTTCCCGGTCTAGACATCGACGAAGCGTAAAACTATAAGAGAAGAAAACGAATATTTATTTATCTCCACGGCAATTAAAATCATTGTTGTTAAAGAGGTTCGTTTTTTAACCTTTTGAGTAGAGTTTTTTAATTATATTAATTTATTATTCTATGTCTTTTTGTTTAATGCAAGAAATATTTATCATAGAATATTTAATTAGAAGTATTTAGTCCTTATCTTTTTATTAGCATTACAGATTTCACTTAAAAGTTTCCCTCTAAACAATTTGTATCAATTCATGTACGGGGCTGGCAGGTTTTTGATTAGTATTCATGCGTCTTAATTAATCTTTTAAAACTTTCTTCACGTCTTTCAAGTGCACACAAAGCAAAACATCTAATTTATTGTTCATTAGAACATTTTCATTTGGACGATAGGTCCCTGTAATGTTGAGGCATATTTTCCCTTATCTTCTGGAAGCGTTCGCTACGAATGTCGATGCGATCTGGTCTTTCAAGCCCTCAGATGATCCTTTTCGTTTTTGGTTAAGCTAATTTAAATTAAAAATTTTAAACAATTTGAGTGGGAGATTATTTTGATTAAAGGAAGAAAATAAATTCATTGTGTTTGTGGCAAAAGTTTGAAATGCTATTAACTCTGTTTTCTGCTAGAAGCATATGGCATACAACAATCATAACACTAGTTGACACTGTTGTTGGTGTATTAAATTGAATTAAATTTTGATTGCAATGGAGCACAGGCTCCGGTGGCAATTTCCCTACACACCCATCTTCCCACTATCCTGCACCCACCTATATTTGCCCTCTACAAATTTTATCTTTAAATTCATTAAAAGTTTTCGGTAAATTATTCATCATTTCTCTTGGTAACTCATTCCAATCCCTGACACCCTTACCTAAAAAAGAGAATCTTCCCACACCCTTGTGCCTGAAATCCAGTGCCAGCTTGTATTTTGCTCACGGTAGTTGGTAACAACGGAACAGACAGCTTATATTCCAATAAATCATGGTGTTGCATGATTTAAGGTTTTAGCAAAGGTCAGCTTTAGATATTGGCTTGCTGCATATCTTAACCGAAGTTAGTCGGCATAAATTTCTCAAATGTTTGCCAAAAAATATATAAATAACATTTGGTTATTACCATGGCTACAATAATTTGAAGGAGAAAAGTTAAAGTACTATAAAGTGTTTAGTTGGCCCATTGGTACTGATAACAGTATTGTACCGAATATGGCGGCTAATCCACCTAATAACGTGGGTTTCTCAACAAGACTGCAGTTAGCTTTTGGTCTTATATATGTTGGGAAAACTAGTTTAATGTGCTTCTACAGTCAAGCTGAACCGATTAAAGCGAAGTAATATGCCTAACACTTGCTTTGAGACAAGCATACTAGGTAAAGGTTAAGTAACTGTCCCGTTTTGCTAGCGCCGTTTAACAGGATTCATCACTTAGTGGACAATTCGTAACACGATTACATTGTAATACTTTAATTCTTAACTAATGACATATTCATGAAGGAAAACACACTTATTCAGTAAGCTCTATGTTTATTCTATTGCTTGATGAAAACATAAGAACATTGCATAGCACACATTAGGATTTAAATCACGATGACACAAGACATTAAACCTATTATTTGTTCTATAAACATACGCATTAACAATTCCCCTACTTATTACACAGGAACTATCCTTTGAAATGAGTGACTTGAAGGAATGACTGTCTGTCTTTAGCTAAAAAGCTTATAAATATCAGATTTTTAAGTGTTAACTTAGAATTGAAGATCTTAACGAGTCTGTATTTGGTATTGGAATGTCACAGTGGGACAAGCAATTCCACGTACTCAGTGCTGACTGAAAGGAACTTGTAACGTATGTATATCTCATGCTACGAGAGAGAGAACCATACAGTGCTTCAGCTCTCATTGCCTTGAAGTGAAGTGCTGGCATCTGGGAACCAGCTCTCTCACCGTAACTAAGCTCACAGATTCAATGAAATCTAATAAATATTCCTTTCCTTTTTCTGATTGGCAATCCAAGATCGGCACATTCATTACAATGGGGTTCGTTAAAGTTGGTTTTTTTCCGTACAGAACTTGTTACATTTCCTGCAGTTTAGTGTAGCTGCTCTTATTGGAGTGTGATGAAAAAGATAACTTAATACCATTCACGAGATTCGAGTTAAAAAATATTCAGGTCTGCTTGGCAACGGCAAGTTCCCAGTATATTTAACTAATGGAAATCCGAGCATTATGGTAGCTTAGTGATTAAGGAGTTTGTTTTCGAAGTTTCTGGTCCCTGATTAATATCCCGGTAGAGCTTGGGATTTTGTAAATGATTTATCGACCAGGACGTTCCTCGGTTGGGATTATACGCTTAACGGTGGGTCCAGCCACTACAGAGGTGGGATGCGCTGCCAATCTGAATTGTTCCCAGGTCGCAAGACAACATGAGCATATTCACTTTACTAGTTTATAAGTGTGGCTCCAGTGATGTTGAAGCACTGTGTCAGAGGAAAGTTGGTCATCCCTTTGCCCCGTCCGGCCATCTAGATTTCGGTTTTACAAGTACATGGTTTCACAAAATCAGTCCTTGTCTCCAGTCCCTTTTCGCCTCAAATGAGCTCGACGTCGATATATATGCATCTTTAATCAAACGCGAACGACTGACTAAAGGCTAATGTACATCATCAGCGCTTTGGGCAAGTCTCTGTGTTTCTGCTCATAATAAACTGGTGAAGGATGGGTCCCAGGTCCCAGGAATAGCAGAGGCAGCAGGAAGCTGGGGACTTGCATCGTCCAGACTGACTATGATACTGATTTGCGATTTTTATTTTTTTTTTTTTTGTGAAGAGTGGAAACGGAGTAAATGTGCGATATATGACCAGAATTCATAACTTACACGATTGAAACTGACTGTAATCACCTGGACCTGATTTCTCGTTTGAGGAGCGACTGTGGTCTGGTCCTTATTGCTGACGTGAGTTAGTAGCTCCACTGGTAGCCCAGTGCATGTTGTAAGCTTGTTGATATCTGTTAAAAATACTACTTCACAATCGAACATTATATCATGCAATATGTTGAGCGTTCTGAGAATCATTCTACTCCAAAATGTGGGTTTATAGAAAAAATGCGAAGTTGTGTACACAAAAAATCCATGAAAACAGTCTGCCTGAATCAGTTCTGCAACAGTTATTGTGATCTTCGAAAATCTGGAAACGATCGGTAATGAAGTTTGGCTAGTGTTTCACTACTTGTCGTCAGGTGGCGTTTCTCTGCTGTGTGGTGGTACATTCTGAATGTATGGGACAGTGGATGCAGCCTGGCCTGCTCAGTCTGTCACGCCGTATACTGGGCAGAAACACTAACGGGCCCATTTGAGTCTTTCTATCTCCTTTCTCTGGCCACGCTGATGTCATTAAGTATGACTTAAAACAAAAACTTGTTAATCAGCTTAGCTTTTTGTAACCACAGTGACTGTAATTTGGTTGAATCAAAGGTAGCTGGATAAATGTCGGTTCACGCTAGCAATCAGGTCGTCTCACGATCCAGGATTTCGTGAGTAGCATTCACACTAGCGGTCAGGTGAGGTCAGGACAAATCATATTTTTGACCCATTTATGTGTAAACCTTATAGTTATTACGTTTATTTGTGACAAAATTTATTTTGATTTGATCAATAAGGAGCGCTTGTTCCGTGAGAAATTACCCTACACAGTAAATTATCCGAGTTGCTTTCCCCACCTACTTTTGTTCTCTGCTACTATATCTTAAAATTCTTTCAGATACCGTAATTGGTAAATTATTCACCAATTCTCTTGCAATGCATTGTACCCTCCGCCACCGACTTTTAGTGAATTACAGAGTAATAATATTATAAATAATAAAGTTTTGTAAACCAATTCCCTTACTTCTCTGGTACATTCCATCATCATTCTCTCCAACAAAGATTTTGAAACCTTTTCCTTTGTTCCTTCCAATATATCCTGCCTGGTTGAGCTTGTTATTACATGTTATGCCACAATATTTACATTTCAAGCCTTTAACAAGCAACTAATTCCCCACCTTATAATCATAATCTAACTTTAGTTTTTTTTATATGTATACCTAATAAGCTGACTTTTCGTAGCATTTGTCTTCATTCCATGTTCACCTGCACAGCTAGATATCCTGTCCAGCAGGGCTGCAAGGCAATACATGTGGTGCGGTCCCCCCTGTCGTCAGTGACCCCTCCGACCCTGGCAGGGGCTCGGGGTACTGGTGCGTGCCCCCTCTTTGTGGTGCTGGCTCCTAGGCTACAGCCTATGTAGCCTATGCTTATATGCGGCCCTGCTGTCCAGATCAACCTACAGCTGTTCACAGTCTTCTACCGTTTTGATGCTATTAATTTACATTATGTCATCTGCAAACAATTTAACTTCTGATAGTAAACCATCAACACAATCATTCATTAAAATAACGAATAGCAACATACCCAATACGCTATTCTGTAGCACTCCACTTTTCACTTCCACTAATACTGTATTTTATACCCTAACTTTTTGCTTTTTACTTTTAAAGATTTCTACTATGTAGCAAATCAATTATTCTTCCACTACTATAGTTATTACCTTGTATTGCATCATTTTATGGTCTACTGTGTCAAAAGGCTTTGGAAGATCTAGTGTTATACAACGATTGTGGCTTCCATTCTCCATTTCATCCGAAATATCTTGCATATAGCCTATTAAATTCTATATCTTTCTCTCTCATCATCATCAGTTTTCTGTCCTCTGACAGGTTTTCAGTTGGCTGCTCTTCGTGCTCTTCTACCTTCTGCCTTTCTCTTAAGGACAATGTAGTTGCCGTCTTCCTTGATGTTGTCTACAATTTTGCACCTCCTTCTTCCTCTTATTCTCCTACCACAAACTAGACCTTCCAAGGCGTCTTTTATCAGGCACTCCCCTCTCAACAAGTGTCCAATCCAGTTTTTCTTTCTCTCTTTTATTACTTGGGGAATTTTTCTGCTTTCACTGACCCTGTCCAGCACTTCAACATTACTTATTTTATCCACCCAGCTTATCTTCTCCATCCTCCTCCACATCCACATCTCAAATGCTTTCCCTATATTTGATTGTTAACAATGAACCGTTGTTGATCGGTGGCGGCTCGATTTTTAGGTTTATTGCCTATTTTTATTACCTGACTCAGAAGTGAGAACGCTATCTTTAGGCTATATATACAGCGACTTTGACCTTTATCCTGAGCTTATTTGATTTGATCGCTAGTGTGAACGGGCTTTAAAGGGAAGATATTGCCATTGCCACAAACACTGAATTAAAACCATAAGGGAGTGGCAAAATAGTTTATTTTGTAGATAATCAACAAAGTGAATGTCTTCTAAACAAGTAGTCCTAAACTTTAAAAATAATCATCATTATCGTTGGAAGGTTTTTACTTTCGCAGGTCGTCCAGCACATCCTATTCCAGAGGCTGCGCTTTTTTCCAAAGCAAGGTTTCATCTACTTTCGACCTGCTATGCCTGTCGTGGTTTTTAATGAGGTTGGGGGGGTGGGGGCATCCGGATGTATTGCCATGTGCTTGTTAAACGTGTAAAACCTGTTCTGTGAGATAAGTGTATTTTTTGTGAATTGTGTAGCTGAAGGGCGGAGATTGGTGACCGCCCCTACATTAGCTTATATCCTAGATGATTGCACCACAATCAGGATGGCCAGTATGTGGGAACAAGGACTGGAAACTTGTCCTGTGGTATTTCTTCCATCCATTGTGGTGGCGCTTTAGAGCGGAGCTACATTTGTGGGTTCAAACCTTAAGAACATTTAAATGGATAATTCTTGAAATACAAAACTAAATGTGAAGAGAAATTGCCAATGGGTCATTATTACTAAGTCGTGTAAGAGAGTGACTGTTTTGTGCATATCATCACGGGTCTAGAATGGTTCCAGCTTTTAGGGTTAAAAATTAATTATGTCAGGTTGATCTTATCTGGGCAAATACGAACTTGACCTGGGGTTCACCCGTAAGGTCAATAAAATCTCCTGAGAATGAAGAACTCAGAAGTATTAATAGATGTATTAAACATTGACAGAGATGACCCCGCTATCGTATAATTGTTTCAAAGCTGGTGGTGGCTAGACTCGAATTTGTCTTGTATTTGACCCTAAAAGTTCAGTGTGAAAAATTTGAGGAATTTTTGTTTTAAATGTGTGATCAATTCCTTCTAAAGAATCACGTTGTCGTTGATTGAGGCTGTGCAAATATTTGTAATGCAACGGCCAGAAAACTTAAAATGGTAATAACTCAAGTATAGCAAATATGAAGACCATCAACGAAACTGGTCAGTAAAATAAATAAAATGCAAATAACATGTAATGAATAAATTTAATCTGTAATGTATAAACTCCGGTCAAGCATCAATATGTTTTAATTAAAATAAAATTTAGCCTAGGCCGGAATGACATTTGGCATTCGTGGTTACAGCAGAGACAATGAGTAATTTTAGTTTCTTAAAGTTTTTTTATGTTAGTTTCGCTAGGGACATGTTAGTGAAAAGTTCTCGTAGTTCCACGTTTTTCAGCCATAAAGATTTGTATATATTAAGAATAAAATGTTACAAAAAGCAAACTTCTGGCAATTAATTTCATATCAGTGGCTTAGCTATTGAACTGTGTACCAAATTTCCAATTTCAAAAATATCTCTGGTCGCTGTTAATTTCTGAGTGAAGGCTGGCTCGTTACGCCATCTTTCTCCAGGTAATAGTTATAGAGGTGATTGAGAGAGCGTGTGAGCTTAGGAAATTGAATAGTAGATACTGATTTGGTTATGTGTAGCGAGTAGTTTCTAAGTCGAAGAGAAAAGTCTTCCTTAAGTGACTGAGGAGAACATGCAGAAAACTTGTCTTACAGTAAATAAAATTTATTTCGGAAATCTTTGTTTTACAGCTTTCAACGAAGTATATTATTGAAGCATGAAATAGGGTGTTTGAGAAAGTGTATTATAATTCGGAAAGTAAGTCCTTTTCTAATACTGTAAGGAAAAAAAAGTTTCTATATGCACAGAAAGAAAATGATAGCAGGTCTGCTATGGGTCCTCTCATAGAGGAATTCTATTATTTGTGTAACAAGTCTGTTAAAGTTACTTTTTTAATCTCAAATTTTTATCATTAAAGTGACAGAAATATTAATCTATCATTCTCGCTGTTTTGTATTGTTATTCAAGCAGAAACTGAAGAAATGAAATTTTATAAACTCGCATCTCACAACGGCGGTACAGGATAGCCATTTTGGATACTCACAGTAAGAGCACGCCATTTAAGGAAAAATCTGTAATTACTGTAATGAATTATGGCTTAAAAATATCTAGTGAATAATTTGGCCATCTAGGTGGTTTGTCGGTAGCGCTATGAATATCATAGGATGCGACTAACACGATTGCGAAGCTACTAGTCCCACGTGCTGACCAACGCATGGTGTGAGAGCGCATCTTACTTTACTTGTGTAGCAGCTCCTTAAATGCATACTCTTCATGTCGCTATTTGTATTCTTATTTTTGTGTAAACAAAGTTATTTAGGCCATTACAAAAAGGTCAATTGGTGTCACATACTTATTTACGATTGCTTATATAACATTGGGCTTATTATTAAGTAAAAAAATTGTTAATAATACAATTTTTGACACCACGATGTACTTTCTGCATTCAGGACTGCAATGGACGAGACCACGAAGCTGCTGTGGGTGGCGTGGAGAGGCAACTGCAGAGCCGTCACCACGCCGGCAGCGGCGGGGCGGACACCAGCGTCGATTATAAAGAGCAGTGGACACCGCTCCAGCTGGCCGTAGAGCACTGTGACGAGGAGGCGGTGAGAGCCCTGCTGGAGGCCGGGGCGGACAGGCACTGCGTGGACAAAGTCAAGGCGACTCCGCTCCACTGGGCAGCGCGGGCAGGCAGCGCCAGTGTGGTGCGGCTGCTGCTGGACGGCGCAGACGGCGACGTGAAGGACGCTGGTGGCTGGACGCCGCTGCACTACGCGGCCTGCTGCACAGACAGCGAGGAGACGGCGAGGGAGCTACTTTCGGCAGGGGTGGACTCCACTGCCAGAGACAGGTGGGGCAGGACTCCGCTGCATCGGGCGGCAGAGCAAGGACACGTCAATATGGCGCGGCTGCTGGTGGAGACCACAGACGTCAACGCGACTGACTGTTATGGTTCGACGCCGCTGCACCTTACAGCACAGTGGGGCCGCGCATCCGTGGCCAGAGTGCTGCTGGAGGCAGGAGCGGACAAGACGGCGAGAAACAAAGATGGAAAAATGGCGCACGACCTGTACTGGGGAGAAGAAGAGCTAAAGGAACCGCTGATGTAGATACTGGAACTTTTCCAGCACATCAAGCCATAAAACATCCATAGTTCTTCGAATAAACAAAACTTTTTCAAATATTTATTACATATCTATGACAATTTTTTGTGAAAATACGCCCAAACCAGTGATTTTACCAATTTCTTTCAACTTCTGACAAATTGCTTATGAACAGTCAAAACAGTTATTAAAATCTGGAAAATTCTTTGCGAAACGAAATACAGATACTCTTATGCAAAGCAAATAAAAAATGTCTATTGTCTGTAATGCAGCGAAATAGTTTAATATTAAGTAATAGTTACCACTGTGTCCTAGTGTTTTATTGTATTTTAATTTATGTCTAAGCTATTCCTCAAACTAACCTTTTTCTTAATTATCAGAAGCCTATAACCCCACAATACTATATTCAATTTGCCAAAAGTAGTCGGCTTTGGGTTTCTATACACACCGTGTACAACAGAAAACAAAACGAACTCTACAGAGTGCGCTGCCAGGGCGGGTGATCCGTCTTTTGTTTCAGTCTGTTGTGTTAGGACTGATTGTTTGTTTATATCTCTTCTGACCACCACATGTCCTCATTCTGAACCGTCAATAAGTCTTGGTGTTGCAATATAAACCACCAAATACAGATACCAGCTCATAGTAGTAAAATATTATTAACGTTTTATAAACTCTCTCAGTTCTCTAAGACTGAAAATATTTTGCAATGTATAGTCACTGCACTGGCTACCTAAGGAAGGTTTTGAATTTTTAGACAAAGATAATACTCAAATTTCGCTACCCAGTAATCAAACTTCTTAAGATAAAATTTAGTCTGCGCATTCCATAATCTATACTTTTGCATAATCACTACAAAAATCTTATACGTCCAGAAATCGTGCAATATCAGTTACAAAAGCTTCTCTTGTTCTGATCGTTCGTCCCTGGCGGATGTGGTTAGGCTGAATTGCTGCCTGGACCACATAGAAAAGATATGTAACATCAGATTGGCTACGACAACATCTCTGTCACGTGCGTCACATCAGTTTGTAGCCATCAGTTCCACCGTTCTTCGCTATGGTTATGATGACGCATCCAGTAGTCGATCTTCATATATAAGCCAACTAACAATTGCAGATACATTGACGAAATAGTACGACGTTTGGCCATTCATTTGTTAACATCTACTCTGATTTCAGTACGAGGTGAAAAATATGGTTTAAGAACTCATCCTGAAGAACCTAGCTCTCAAACCCTGAGAGGTAAGTAAAAGATTATTAAAAAATAATTATGACTGCAGTGACATAACAGTAAAATGTTATATGAAGAGACCCGAGGTAGTGTGTCAAGATATGGGGATTTAAGTTAACAGACTGTTTGAGAAAGCACACGCACGTGAGTCAAAATTATCACTTGTTCTGCCAAGTTCACGGTGAATGTATTCCAAATGAAAAATATTAATTCCATTGAGAG
>JARYHS010015643.1:0-41997 GCA_031002005.1 Vandiemenella viatica
CACTGCACACTTTGACAAACCTACCTTCCGGGTTAATCAGCAATATGCAGGACGGCTCAGCAAGTTAGAATTTTTCCACCCTCAGCCATTCGTCAATGCCGTTATTAGTGTACAGTAAAAAACTGATATTGGCTTGACGGCTTTGATAGCTTGAGTACAAGCTTGTGGTATGAGTGGAAAATTACTCGATCATTACTTATAAAGACAGTAACTACAAACACAACGTAAAGGGGGCACTACTTAAATGTTTATATCTCAGCCTAAACATTTCAACTACGAGAAAAAGAAACCTATTTCGTTGGCCGCGACTCACGCTTCCCTTTGCGCGTAGCACTGCTATAAAGCTGATCGAGTAGCGGTAAGGTGTCGATATTTAAAAAAATGTTTTTATAATTGATAAACTAGCACGTGTCTTTTGAAGTATTTAACTAAATAAGTAAGTATTGTGTTATGGATCACTTAAATGTACCGTCTCCCTCAGAAAAAATCCAATTGGCAGTCATTGCAGACTGTCGATAGAAGTGAAAACTATTAATATCATACGCGTAACACGTCATATTTATAGTAACAGATACACTGCTAACTCTAGCATGTCGGTGACGCGAACTCATAAGATTTTACTCTTCCAAAAATCGTCCAACGCATCTAACTTAGTCCACAACTCGGCAGTTGGTAGAATATTCCCGAAGGAGATGTGCCAAGCTATTGTGTCAGAGGTAGGTAGTCCAATTCTTTTCGCCAGGGCCCTACAGTTCAACGTGAAATCAGAACCACGGAACGTCACGACGTAGTTCATATAATCAAATACCATTCTTAAAAATTCCTGCTCACCACGGGATATGAAACCTCGAGCGGAGAAAGAAACTTTCGCTAGTAAGTGCCTTAACCGCTGAGCTACCACACCGCCTTGTTTTGAAGTATACGTGTGCGAAGTACTATCAAAATCTGATAAGAACTGTGGGTTAATATTGCCGCATGAACGCCAGTGTACCGTCTGCCAGCATGGCGCAGCGGGTAGCGTCACGAATTGCGGTACCGAAGGTCGCCGGTTCAATCCCGCCCACTGAAAAAAATTATTTAATTCTGTTTATTATTTCCAGAAGATTCTACATGTTTCCTAAGGTCACTTGTAACTTCTACACATTTCACTTGTTAACTACTCTTGTAATCTCTAGTACGTTCTATCTGTGTATAAATAGAAGAGCATTCTGCCCAAGAGGCAGTCAGTGCTGCGTGTATGTTTGAGTTCTCAATAAACCTGTTCTCAGTTTAAGTGCTGTGTTCATTGACAAGTAACCTTCGAATTCACACCTGCCCCGGTTCCAACGCGACATAGTTTGGTGGAGGCGCCGGGTACCCTGTGCAACAGCTGCATCGTCGTGGCTCCGATTAGGCAACGTAAAAGTCGCCGCCTACACGGACTGGAACCGGACTACAAAGGATATACTCAGTACGTCCTTCCGAAAGTCCGCGTCATTAGGAAACCCATGGCGGCAAGCCAGCTGCACATTCGACACCCATCGGTGTTCTCTGGAGACGCTGGACAGGATCCTAACAAATGGCTAAAAGGGTTCGACCGAGTCGCCAAGTACAACAGGTGGGATCATACCATGTGCTTGGCAAATGTTTATTTCTATCTGGACGGAACCGCCCAGCAGTGGTTCGAGAACAACGAAGAAAAACTGAATAACTGGGAAATGTTCCAGACGGAACTTAAGAAAACGTTTGGGGACCACCAGCGACAAATCCGCTCGGCGGAAGAACAACTGAAGAACCGGGCCCAACGACATGGGGAGCCGACGCAATCTTACATACAGGATGTTTTGGCCCTATGCAACGTAGTCAACCCGAATATGACTGAAGCCGACAAAATCACGCACCTAATGAAAGGTATTGCAGAAGACATGTACCAAGCTCTTCTGATAAAAGACGTCGCTACGACGGAAGAGTTCATCAAGTGGTGCCAGCGGATTGAGGAGATGCAACAAAGGAGGGTTGGGCGAAAGAAGTATGACAGACTTCCCAACATAGTCCCTATGGCAGTTGTGGAAGACCAGCACGACTTTGCGTCTCTCATACGACAAATTGTGAGAGAAGAATTACAACAGTTCATGGCAGCTGGGACTCTTGAACCGAGTGAGCATCAGATCATGGCCATGGATGTAAGCCCAGTGGGTCATGAAGGAGCCGACGCGGCGGAAAAAGAGGTATTTCAGACAATAGCTCCTGTCTGCCGAGCCAATCGCACTCGACGTGAAGAATGGCCTCGCCCTGATATGACGTATGCTGCAGCTGCCAAACGGCAGCCTAGGAACCGGCCGACACGGCCACAACCAAATCCTCCGGCACCTATGACGTCCCGCAGACGAACGGACGTCTGGAGGACAGAAGACAACGCGCCAGTATGTTTCCACTATGGGCGCCCTGGACATGTCATACGCTACTGCAGAGAGAGAAGACGAGTATTTGACGATTATTTTGCCGCAAGACGTCCGCCATCCGAACAGTTCTACCCCAGGCAGCCACCCGCTGACGAGTTCGGTCGACCTACGGGAAGAAGCCCATCGCCGTACCCTAGACGAGGTCGATCCCCGACGCGCCGCTGCCGTTCATCGTCGCCGGACAGAGCTACCAGCCGCTCCCCTAGCCGCCGCACGCAGGAAAACTAAGCAAGGCGACCATCTACGGAGGTGGGGCCGCCGCAGATGAAAATCCTCCATGGATGACAGTCACTAAGATGTCGGGAAATCTCATCAACGTTATAATCGACGGCCAACCTGTCCGGGCGCTGGTTGATTCAGGAGCTTCTTTCTCCGTATTGTCGGACAATTATCGTCGCACACTAAAGAAGACAATGTTCCGTGATACGGGGGCAACTGTGCTAAAGGTCGCAAATGGAAAGTACGTCCAGCCAGCTGGAGCTTGTGTCGCGAGAATAACCATCAACAACAGGACCCAGCCAGTTGAATTTGTCATTTTAACAGAATGTAGTCATAATGTCATCCTTGGATGGGACTTCCTTAAGGCATCCCAAGCTGTCATTGACTGTGGAACGTCTGAGCTGCAAATTGAAGAAGTCGTTGCGACGGGTACACGTAACACAGAATCTTCTGGGAAGTTATTCGCCGTTGACAACGTGACAATCCCGCCGTTCGCAATGAGAAGAGTCCCAGTCAAAAACACGGACGACCGCAACCTTGAAGTGCTTGTCGATAGTAGAAAGTTTATTAGGCTCACGAAAGAAATCTACATACCAGCGGCTATCATAAGCATTATCGGTGGTCGAGGAGACATTTGGATCACCAACTGTCACGAGCAGTCACAAATTATCCCCAAGGGAATGTGCATAGGGACAGCTGAACCAGTCCAGGAGGGCGAGCTCAACGTCATTAACGAAGATCCATGCTCTGTTACTAGTACCGACAACACGCTGGAGGAAACAACTATGGAACTGCCAATAGGGTCCGGCCTGACCAAGGAACAACACCACCGGGTGTTAGCTATACTACGCCAATTCTCTGGTGTATTCACACCCAGCAAAAAAAAGGTCAGACGAAACGGCCCACGATAAAGCATCGTATCAATACTGGGGATCATCCGCCCATTAGCCAGCGCTCGTACCGATTGTCACCAGTCGAAAGGCGAATAATTCGAGAGGAAGTGGAGAAGATGTTGCATAATGACATTATTCAACCTTCGGAGAGTCCTTGGTCATCTCCGGTGGTCCTCGTAAAGAAGAAGGATGGTACGTGGCGATTCTGTGTCGACTATCGGCGGCTGAACAAAATCACAAAGAAAGATGTCTACCCACTGCCGCGCATCGACGACGCCTTAGACTGCTTGAAAGGAGCTACATACTTCTCAACCATGGACATGCAGACAGGCTACTGGCAAATCGAGGTTGACGAAGCTGACAGAGAAAAGACGGCTTTTATTACACCTGATGGCCTCTATGAATTCAAAGTAATGCCATTCGGATTATGCAACGCTCCGGCCACATTCGAACGCATGATGGACAACTTACTTCGACACCTTAAGTGGACGACGTGTCTTTGTTATTTAGATGACATTGTTGTTTTCTCGAAAACATTTGAAGAACATCTGAGTCGCCTGTCAACGGTGCTGAAGTGTGTTCAGACTGCAGGACTCCGCCTCAATCCGAAGAAGTGCCTCTTCGTCGCCAGAGAGATAAAAATCCTGGGGCACCTGGTCAACGGAGATGGCGTCCGCGCTGATCCAGATAAAGTAAGGGCAGTCATGGAATTTCCAACTCCTCAGCACATTCGTGATGTGAGAAGCTTTCTTGGGCTGTGCTCATACTTCCGGCGTTTCATAAAGGATTCTGTAACATGGCACGTCCACTGCAAGAACTTTTGCAGGGAGACGCCAAGTTTTACTGGGATGAAACTAAAGAAAGATCTTTCCAGGCACTTAAGGAGGCTCTAACTTCCGCACCAGTTCTAGCCTTATACGACGAGAATGCAGAAACTGAACTTCACACTGACGCCAGCGGTTATGGGATCGGTGCAGTGCTTGTGCAAATTCAGGAAGGTGCTGAGAAGGTGATAGCCTATGCATCAAGAGTATTCTCTAAGCCCGAGATAACTACTCTACAACCGAGAAAGAATGCCTCGCAGTTGTCTGGGCTATCAACAAGTTTCGTCCGTATTTATTCGGCAAACCTTTCACCGTCGTAACAGACCACCATTCTTTATGTTGGCTAACCAGCTTGAAGGATCCATCAGGTCGACTAGCAAGATGGGCACTTAGACTTCAAGAAGTACGACGTCACGGTGGTATTCAAAAACGGACGCAAACACAAGGATGCCGACAGCCTTTCAAGGAATCCTTTAATAGAAGACAACAGCATGAATGGAATTTCAGCCCTCGCTGAATTAGGTGACGTTGCAGCTGAACAGAGGGAAGATTCAGAGTTATTAAGAACCATAGACGCCTTGGAGAAAGGAGAACCGGCCAAAGGAGGGTTTCAATTGATAGATGGGACATTGTATAAGAACAACTACGATCCACTAGGCCCCAAGTGGCTTCTGGTCGTTCCAGCTCATCTCCAGCCAGCTATTCTCAAGTATTTCCACGACAGCTCCAATATCCGGTCATCTGGGATTTGTGAAGACCCTGGACCGAATCAGACGCAGGTATTACTGGAAGGGTCTCTACCGATCTGTCAAGCATTATGTGAGTCACTGTAAAGAGTGCCAGCGACGGAAACATGTGCCGCAATTACCTCCAGGTCATCTAGTACCAATTCACCTGCAGCAGTTCCATTCCACCGAATTGGGATCGACCTTTTGGGGAGGTTCCCGAAGTCGACAACCAGGTAACCGATGGATAATAGTCTGCACCGACTACCTCACGCGCTACGCTGTCACCAAACCTGTGCCGACTGCAGAAGCTCCAGAGGTCTGCAAAATTTCTAGTAGAAGACATTATTTTGAAGCATGGAGCACCACGTGTGATGATATCCGATCGTGGAAAGGTATTCCAGTCAAGACTAGTATCAGAGGTCATGTCAAGATGCGACGTTGTCCACAGGATGACAACTGCATACCACCCTCAGACAAACGGTCTCACAGAACGCTTCAACAAGACATTAGCCGATATGCTGTCGATGTATGTGGATGTTGAGCAGTAAGGATTGGGATACAATACTGCCAGTGGTCACATTTGCTTATAATACAGCAAGGCAAGATACGACAGGCTTCACTCCGTTTTTTCTGCTCCATGGCCGTGAAGCTGAGACCACAATGGATACGCTGTTCCCATTCCAGCCGGACGACACTCAGGATGACTATATAAAACAGCTCATTACCAGGGTCGAAGAAGCAAGACAGCTGGCTCGCATACGAACACTGGCCACCCAGGAGAGGGACCGTCAGCAGTATGACGGCAAGCATCAACCTGTTGCGTACAAACCCAGGAGATCTCGTATGGATTTTTACCCCTGTCCGGAAGGTTGGGCTATCAGAAAAGTTACTGAAGCGGTACTTTGGTCCGTATCGTGTCATACGCCGCCGGTCAGACGTCACATACGAAGTCAAGGATTATGAGCCGTCTTCGAAACGACGAAAGCGAAGGGACATTGTTCACGTCCTCCGCATGAAGCCTTACTACAATCCTGACGAGCAGCTAGGCACAACCAGCTTCTTGTTCAAGGACTCTGAGGACGGTTTGGATACTGAGGAAGTCGGACAGGAAGATAATAGTACAAACAGGAGGGGCCCTCCAGAACTGCCATACAGAGGACCCACGACAAGATCAAGATCCAGGACACTTCAGCGTGCCCCAAAAGAAATCTAACAGCGGGACGCTGTTTTCCTCAGGAGAGGGAGCAATGCCGCATGAACGCCAGTGTACCGTCTGCCAGCATGGCGCAGCGGGTAGCGTCACGAATTGCGGTACCGAAGGTCGCCGGTTCAATCCCGCCCACTGACAAAAATTATTTAATTCTGTTTATTATTTCCAGAAGATTCTACATGTTTCCTAAGGTCACTTGTAACTTCTACACATTTCACTTGTTAACTACTCTTGTAATCTCTAGTACGTTCTATCTGTGTATAAATAGAAGAGCATTCTGCCCAAGAGGCAGTCAGTGCTGCGTGTATGTTTGAGTTCTCAATAAACCTGTTCTCAGTTTAAGTGCTGTGTTCATTGACAAGTAACCTTCGAATTCACACCTGCCCCGGTTCCAACGCGACAATATGAAAAAGCACGATGGAGTCCCAAACGATCCACATCAAAGTCATCTTGGTAGAACTGTTTCATGTAACCGCTGCTTGTTTCATTTTGATTAGTAAGAAATAATTCCACATTACTCAAATGTGTCATAGCATTTTTTTATATCAGTCAGCTGGCGAGGAAAATTAATGTGGTTGACTTGATGAATTGTCTATATTTTATGTGTCCTCCTTTTTTTGGAATTATTAATGATGATTTCTTGATCATCCAATATAAAAACTGTGTTAAAAGTCAATTTCCAAAGGTTTTGAAATTTTTTGTCAATTCTTTGGGATAGTATAATGTGTTTTACAGTATTGATGTCATCTACATGATGCAGAGAAATCTTCTGTACAGTTACATCTACAGCTTCGAAGTGATCGAGAATTTCTATCATGAATTTGATTCTAAAAAGAAATTCAAATGACTGATGATATTTTAAAAACAATTTTTTTTCGTACTAGCATCATATTTCAGACTCTTTGTGTCATTCAAAAAACATAGCAGCACACTATAATTATTTAGAATAGTTTTTAAGGTTAGCACTCGAATTATAAAATAAAATTTAAAATATATATATATATATAAAAATTAAATGACTAGGGGAATTACTGCCAGAGCCTCAGCTCAATTGCAATTAAAATTAATAATTATTAAGACTTGCGACAACAATATCTTGTTGATCAAAAAGGCCGCAAAAAAAAGGTTTTAAGCATTTCTAGCTGCCTGTAGTGAATCAAAACAAACCTGGTGTTACGGTGAACCACGTACCAAGACAACATGTTAAAAAAATCTCTTATTGCATGTACTTCTTTCATAGTTTATTGAACAACCAGGTTGTCGAGTGAGTGGTGCAATGCATATGGATTGCCCTTACTTCGATAGCTTTAACCCACAATTAACAGCCGGAACATGCTTCAATAGAAGCCCTATCTGCATATAGACATCTACACATCTTGATATTTATGTCGAATCTTCTTCATATTGCACATTATTGAAAATTTCAAACAAATGATGTCGGATATTATTGCTACCGTTTCACAGAATCTGATAATATTTCATGTTTATTACGCTTTGAGACCATGTAATGAAAGAAGAATGTGATTTGTTCATTACTGGAAATATCAATAGTTTTACCAACCATAACTGAAAAAAGACTGCATTTTGTATGACTTTGATTATATGCTTAGTATACAATTTTAAGCACAATGTACAGGCTTCGTTAATAATATCATATAATAACTACCCATATTTTTTGTGGTGAAGTCACATGGTTAACTCGGGAATATCTTGTGAACATAGTTTCAATAATCAAATGTAATTTAGATATTTGTCTTCGTGGTCCCTTATGGCTAGGCCTCTGGTCACTAAAAAGTGATTTATAAACGTTTATCAGGAAACAAACTGACTAATATCATTATTGATGCACAATATTTTGGCAACTTTATTCTCCATTGCCATCTTCAGGTGCAGTTGTAAGTCTTGAAGTCTGCCTTGAAGTTAGCCTTGAGTGTGTTGTTTGAAAACTGGCATGGCAACTACAGACATGGTTATGTTGCCTAGCAGTATCTCAGACGTCATTAGACGCCCGCAGAACACAAAAAGCAGAGCGTTGGTGATGAGCACCTTCAATAACAGGGATCCAGATAAGTGATGCATGGTCTTCTGGTTCGATTTGTTGAGCTGAACTAAGCTGAGAAGAGCTACTAGTGGTTGGTTGTTCAAGTTTGGGCATATTATTATTTCAAAAGTCGAATTTATCTATCTAAGCTAATAATTTTCCAAATTAAACTAGATAACATTAAGTGCATTGTGCCCTCACAGCAGGTGCTTTATTTATCAGCTCGACTAGGAATGAGTGAGACACCTGATACAGCCTACGAGCCATGGCAGCGCGACGGTGTGACGGAAGAGTGAGACGCGATGTCTGGGGGTCGCATTGCTTGATTCACTTGTGTGCAAGCTCTTTACAAATCTTACTTACCACACACTAGATTGTTTTATGTATGACCTAACTTAGTGTTTAAATTCCCCTTGGGCATTACGTACAGTCATGCACACTCCCATAATAAACAAGTACGATCTCATCAAGAAATATTTCCTCCACCGCAGCGCATGACGTAGGTAATACAGGTGTCACTTGAAGTCGATTACTATTTAGTTTCAATGTCCATGTTCATGGGTGCTCGGCAACCACTGTTACTTCTTATACGTGCCAAAGCCCCCGAGCACCCACAGAGTCGGAGCCACTGTATTTATGTGAGGATTAGCCTATGGTCTTTGCTTTGTTTTCTTATATATTTATTTAAAAAAATTATACTTTCTCATACCTAATAAGGTGGCTTAGTGAAGAATATTAATCAACATTGAATCTCCTGTATTATGGACTGCGGCCTCTGAATTGTCTTCTCGTATTTTTTACTTGAATGTTCAAATGTTATATGGCTAGTTTCTTAGTCTTCTTCTAATTGATTTAGCACTGTGTTTAATTCTACAAACATTTACACTGACATATAACAATACTGTAATAGCATACAATGTGTGTGACTGAATCATGATTTGCTTTTGTATATGGTAATGATTTAGCATCAATAGTTTTTATTAAATACCACACATTAATAAGTATTGTATAATTTATTGAAATCATGTGAATTGTAGATAAACATCTGAAAGATTCAGGTTATCTAACTGATGAAAGTGCATCTTTATGATCTATACAGCCAAAGCACTTTATTCGCAGTTTCATTATTCGCTTTTTAAGTATTCGCGGAAAAAATAATTGTGACCACTTTCTGTATTCGCGGTTTCAGTATTCGTGGATAAAATAATTATGTGACAATTTTCTGGTTTCGAGGCAGCAAAAGATAAGAGTTACATTGTTGCTGTGTTCTAACACATCAAGTGATTGTGTTATTAAGCCATTAATGTTTTACAGATCTTTATTAAATCCCCATGCTTTGAAAAACCAAAACAAGGTCAACCTTGTGAGGTCCCACTTCACCAGACATTTAAATAATAATATTAATTTTACAACTTAAGCAATATATGAATGTATTGTTTTGATACAAGGCCGTACGGTATAGTAGTCTGTGTAATAAGGAGGTAAATTTAAGTCTTCGTAATATGTTTTGATATTTTGAAGTTGGCAGGCTGTAATTGTTTTTCGTTTTTTAAGCCAAAGAGAAACAGATTATTATATGTGAGATTTTATGTTGTATCACAAGAACTGTAAATATTTGAATTTATTAAGATGTGTCAATACATAGCAGATGATTTTATAGAGAAGACTATATAATTAAATTTTTTCCTGTGAGGTGATAGCAAAAAAAAACGTGTGAGATCATATCCTGGAGCCACACATATTGTCAGAATGTTCTATCAACTACAGAACAGATTGCAAAAAGAACCTGGAAGGATTGGTAAGGCCAACCAGGAACTCTTTAATTATCGACGTACAAAGAGGATACCTCGCAAGCTGCCGGTATTTTCGCGTGCAAATAAATAAGCGTGAATTAAAAGTGTTATTTTCTGTGACGGGTTCCAGAATTGTTTTGTTCGTTTTAGTTCTTATGTTTTCCCTGAGTTCCTCTTCCGTACGGGGATTTGAAACTTATTTAAAGAAAAATAATTTAGACTTGAAGACCATTTAAGTTTTGGAAAATGCACGAGGCACCCCCGTGAGCTTCAAACTATGCATCCAAATAAAAATGTGATATTATTGCCTCCTAACACAACAGCTTTACTTCCCACTGTGGACCAAGGAATAATTTAGGCCTTTAAGCACTGTTACATTAGACAAACCTTCAAAATCATACTGGATAGAATGCAGTCCTGATATGAATGTTATGCAATTCTGGAAAAAATTTGACATAGCAAAATGTATTGTTACAATAAAGGAAACAGTGCAAGAACTAAAGCCATGCACTTTGAAATCATGCTGGAAAAATCTGTGGCCTGAGCTCACTGTCGGAAATGATGGAGAATCCGTGAAAATTCAAACTTTAACTGCAAATATTGCTCAAGTAGTGAATAGAATAGGAGGAGATGGCTTTAAACAAATAGATTCAAGTGACATTCAAGGGTTGCTTTAATTGACAGATGAAGATTTGACTGAATTCAACTTGGAGGAAATGTTAGAACCCCAACCCATTGCAGAAGGATGGTTCAAGGAGCACTGAAATGGTGATATTTACCTTAAAACCTAAGTGAAGGTCTACGGATGACAAATGAACTTTGTGATTTCTTCATGAAAATTGATCCGTTGTTTTTAAAAGACAAATTGTTAATGCCACAGCTGCATATCAATCTGAATTGAAAAACCTTTTAAAAGTGGCAAAACAAGAAAAAATTACTAAATTCTTTGAAACATTGCCTAAGCCTGACAATAATAATTAAAACATGTTGCTTAAAACTTCTTAATAAAGTTTATAACCACTAAGTGGAAGCTGTCACTTACCAATATTGATGATCTCAATCAGATGTGCAGTCTTCGGCTGTTACCACAGCATACCATTACATAAAAGTTTATTGTCTTATAAGACTTTCTTTTAGTAAATATATAGTTTGTTAGGTATACCGGAGCATTAGAATGAATAGAATGAGTGGAGAAGAAACGAGGTGTTACTATGATAGAATAAATGGGTAATGAATTAAGAAGTAAAATATCATATAGAGAGGGTACAACAGCACAGTCAAGACTCAGTTCCTGTAAATAAGGCCACTATCTAGGCATTGCCTTTAAATGATACCGACAGGTTCGGGATTTGGTTAACACAGGCATAGCTGAGGTCCAGGTAGAACCTTCAAATGACTCTGTTGTTACATCTCATAGCCTAGATATGAATATTCAAGATGAAGTAAAGTGGAGAGAAATTATTACTTATGGGGAGAATATAATGTAATGTATTGAAGAAATAAAATAAAATGAAGCTGTGATGATGATGCTAGATTAGCAAGAAACAATGGTGTCCCAGTTGTATTAGCGAGGGTTGATTGTACTGGTCCAGGGACCAAATATGTGATTTAAATAATGTTGCTGGTTATACAACAGTAAAATGATTCAAAAGGATCGGTCTTATGAAGAATATAATGTACCAAGGGCAGGTAATAGAATTTTTTTAATTATTTGAATGGTATGCTTGGTAAACAGGCGGAGGCTATGACAGCAAAGATGATGTTATTAAATAACAATTCTGTAGTATAATATACTTACTGTAATTTTGGTTTTTAAGTGATAAGGACAGTAACTCTGTGTCGAAATGTGTGTTACAGACTATATGCCATTCCAACCAGTAGCGGCTTATGGAAAACCACCAGGGAAAGTTACCTAAAGACATCGGTTCTCGTGATATGTAAAAATGTGTTATTAGCCAAATGTAAAATATAAGCTCTCCTTACCTAAAAGGTAACATTTACAGGAAAGTTTACCATAACCATTTATAATGGTATGGATGTCAAATGGTATGGTAAACTTGGGGGGGGCTGTAGCATTACCGATACTACAATAACATCCTTGAGGTAGGCGTTCCATGCCACGGGCCAGTTAGTACTCTTAAGGAAGTTTCCATAACAACAAGAAATACACAGAGACTAAGAGATTGATTAGAGCAGCAGCTAAGGAGAGCTTGCTAGGAAGAAGTCCAATAATGTATTTAATGAATGTATTTAATTTAAAATAAAAGAGTGATTTTTAATTTGTGCAAAAAGGGACTAACAAATTAATTATTTGATTAAGCTGCACAAAAGATATCTTCCGAAATAATATAAATAGAATCACAATATAAATACAACACGGCATATTTCTTAATGAATAAGCAACCAACTGCTATTATAAGAAATACGACATGGCTTGTTAAAGCAAGTTAAAGAAATATCAACAATTAAAATTCTCAAGGTTAAGTGTAAAAGTGTTTGTAACAAACAGCCAAAATTAGAAAGCGCTACTAGTAGCACAGAAGTGGCTATCATAATACAGGGCGTTTCATTTATGATGTGTCCGCGTGCACGGCAATAGTCGCGCGGCGCAGCGCCGGCTCGCTTCCTGCCAACTCATAAGGGGCAGCTACCATGCTCAGGAACGCCTCTTGCCTGTGTCGATTTCTTACCTTATGGCATGTGCTGGAAATGTTGGCCATTGGCTTCAATAAATGCTTGACATCATCTAAGGATGTTTTGGCTAACTATCTGCAGTGTTTGTGAAGAAATATTATTAATTTTAGTTCTTATGTTTTCCCTGAGTTCCTCTTCCGTACGGGGATTTGAAACTTATTTAAAGAAAAATAATTTAGACTTGAAGACCATTTAAGTTTTGGAAAATGCACGAGGCACCCCCGTGAGCTTCAAACTATGCATCCAAATAAATATGTGATATTATTGCCTCCTAACACAACAGCTTTACTTCCCACTGTGGACCAAGGAATAATTTAGGCCTTTAAGCACTGTTACATTAGACAAACCTTCAAAATCATACTGGATAGAATGCAGTCCTGATATGAATGTTATGCAATTCTGGAAAAAATTTGACATAGCAAAATGTATTGTTACAATAAAGGAAACAGTGCAAGAACTAAAGCCATGCACTTTGAAATCATGCTGGAAAAATCTGTGGCCTGAGCTCACTGTCGGAAATGATGGAGAATCCGTGAAAATTCAAACTTTAACTGCAAATATTGCTCAAGTAGTGAATAGAATAGGAGGAGATGGCTTTAAACAAATAGATTCAAGTGACATTCAAGGGTTGCTTTAATTGACAGATGAAGATTTGACTGAATTCAACTTGGAGGAAATGTTAGAACCCCAACCCATTGCAGAAGGATGGTTCAAGGAGCACTGAAATGGTGATATTTACCTTAAAACCTGAGTGAAGGTCTACGGATGACAAATGAACTTTGTGATTTCTTCATGAAAATTGATCCGTTGTTTTTAAAAGACAAATTGTTAATGCCACAGCTGCATATCAATCTGAATTGAAAAACCTTTTAAAAGTGGCAAAACAAGAAAAAATTACTAAATTCTTTGAAACATTGCCTAAGCCTGACAATAATAATTAAAACATGTTGCTTAAAACTTCTTAATAAATTGATTTTTTTTTAAATCTTAGAATGTATACCCTATAATCCCATACAAATTACCATTACATATTCGCAGTTTCTACATTCACGGTATATTTATGGAACATATCCCCCATGAATAAAGAACATTTACTGTATTGCAAAAGCATTTTGTACTTTTATAACAGTGCAGGTCATAAATACCAACAGATCAACAGAAATTATATATTACATAACTACAAACAATATTTTATTAATCTGCTATTCTCAGTTAATTAGTGCCTTTTTAAATAGGATTATATCCTTTTTTCAATAAACATTCATAGAAATTGGGTTAGTAATTTAAATCTACATCCATAAATTACAATTCACAAAGATGGAAAGAGATGCTGTGCACACACTAATAACTGCAAATATGTCAAAAATCAGCAATACCAATCTGATATTTAGCATTCTGATCAGTGACCATTGTTTCACATTGTACCAAGCATTTTTGCATCTGGGTCTCAGTTTGAGATTATGGTTCCTTCTTGCTTTATTTTTCTTGTGGCCTTATGTCTACGTCAATGTGTCAGTGGTAGGAAGGCCAGCTCCTTTCCTCTGGGACCCACAGTTTAACATGGAAACCAAACCACGCAATGGTTTGGTGTAGCTCATATGATCAAACGTGGCTCTCAAAAATTCCTGGCCTTGCCAGGACTAGAACCTGGGACTAGACCCCAAACTTTTGAAAGCAAGCACCTTAATCACTGAGTTACCAGAATGTCCACTGTATACTTACCCACCACAATATTTGCTCACATACTCGCTTTCATGCTCCTTTATCCCATCAATTACCAAGTGAGTTCCACAGAAATATATAGCTGTTATCTCACACAACCCTTCCTACTACTTTGCATTTAAATTTGAGACACTTGGCATTATGAAAATGTGGTTAATTTGATGGCCTGTATACATAAAGGAAATTGTGTAAGCAGAGATCTAAAACAATAAGAAGTGATACTCATGGTTTCAGCAATAGTCATATGCTGCCTAAGGACCCAAATGAATTTGCCCTTGTGCCAACTCTTTGGGTCAAATGAATGTGTCATTTCAGTTCAGAAACCATATAGTAGGCATTGGGATTTTTATGACCAGTATATCAACTGTTTACCATGAGAATATTGTGTCTAGTACTGCAACACCAACTTCGATGGGAAACAGCTTCTAGATGAATGGGGTCATCATGATGCTTAAATTGTAACAGCAGATAGACAAACAATAGTGCACCACGTTACTCAGCAATTTTGGTGCACAATAAGGTGTTAGCAGCAACACCAACCACAAAGCCATTGTACAAAAGCTACCATCCCAAGAGTGTACCTCTGTTGATTACGGTGGACATCAGAACACATCCCCCTACCCTAGAAATCAGTAAAATTTTTGCCTCAGCTGATGAGTCAAGATTTTTGCTGGTACATGCCAATAGCATGGTACAAGTACAGTGAAAACACCATAAGGTGATGGATCCTTCTTGCCAGCATGGTACTCTTCAAGCTCATGGAGATGCATTTCTCGTCTGGGGACTGTTTATATGAACTGAAATATTCCTTTACAAGTCATTTTACCGGAATATCCTCCATGAACATTTTTCTTAATTTCCAACATCCTTCTGGGGATCTATTCCTTTAACAAGATAGTGTACCTCTTCATCAGTATTCAACTGTATCCAGATGGTTGGAGGGTACCCCCAGAGGTACTCTTGATGCCTGGCCAGTGAGATCACATGACGTTAACATAATCAAGCCCATATATGATGCTACTGAAAGAGCTGTTCAACCCTAGTCCTTTCTATCACATCTGCATCAAATATTAGATACTTTTCTAGGATTGTGGATCTGTTAGGCCAGCTAATTCTTCCAGTATCTTGTTGAGTCACTGCCAATGTGAACTGCCATCATCAGTGTGATCCTAGACAGTCATCTCTAATCCAATTACTCTTCAGGATACTCAGTCAATGACAGTAGCACAAAGGTTTTACTTAGTTTCCTCAATTCCCTGGTACAACCGCTTTCCCAAGCTGATTACTCTCTATAATAGCTTGAATATTTTCAAACATTTCCCTACCAACTCCGCAGTGAGTCAAACACAACAGAACTTACTGTCACAGACAGTGCCAATAGTAAAATACTAACAACAGAAACATTCTTTCAAATGAGATATCAGCCTAAAACTGAGTAATGACACTGTAATTTAAGACAGATGATTCAAATACATTGAAATACATGTAAACTAAAAAATATAGAATACACAGCAAAATGGAATAACTAATTAGTGGCTACTGATGTAAAGAAATAAACTATAATTGTCAATCATCATACTAGCAATTTATAGTAGCACAGAAATGCTCACTATTCTGTGCAATAAATTCTTACAGCCTACTAAAAAGTGCCACAGAGTATAATATATATATATATATATATATATATATATATATATATATATGTATAAGTCATGATATAATTCTGTAGGTTTTGCAAAATACAACTGTATCCTTTGGAAAATGATGTTACATATATGTAAATGTTCTGACAAATGATTGTGACTTTTAATACGCCTTCAAAGAGCCAAAAATTAATGTAGCTAACAAATATTAAGTATGAAAAGAGTTTTCTGAATTAAAATATATGATATCTTTTCTTTTCAGAAAGAAATCTTATTTATCATATAAAAAGGTAAAATAAATATTTTCCATTAACTTTCGGTAACCTATTTAATCATGTCAGTAGTGTTTCCTGTGTGAGTGATATATGGTGTGATTTTTAGACAATTACAATTTGCAAAATGATTAATCAACCTTTATAAGGGCTAATTTACAGCACAAGTGTTATTTCTGCATTCTACAATTCCAAACCCATTTCACATGGTTGGAGAATGGTAATGATGTCAAATATATGTTTATAGAGATGAAGAGCAGAAGAGGCATAGTGTTATCCATGACCAATGCAGTACCTTAGGCCTGACAGAAATTTTAAAACACAATGGTCGATGAGTCCAAACCAAGAAAGGATAGATGATACAGGCAACAACCTCACGCATGTAACATGATAAAAGTTAGAACAGTAAACATATTATCACTGCAGCAAATGGTCAGAAGAGAGGAACTTATGAAAACTAGTACTATGCAAAACAATATTCAAATGACACAGAATTAAGGATATAGGAAAAGGAAATGAACTGTGCTAGCCTGGAAAAACAGACAAGAGAAATAGTAATACTGTATCAATAATACAGGATGGTATATTGAAATAAAAAGGCAAAAATGTTAGTTATACAGATGAAAGGACAATGAAACTGTTACCATAAATAGAGATATATTAGTAACTATTTAAGTGAATGAACCAAAAGTTGGACATATGGATGAATTTGCACATGAGCAGGTGTCAGGAATCAAGACAGGAAAAGTCATCATATTAGGAGATCCAAATGCTAATGTCAAAATGAAGAGGCCGTATGTGCACTATGCACATGAACTGACTACATGGGTGGCAGGGCCCTGTGGAGAGGATTGGGAGTATTTTTAACCTCAGGGAGGAAGAACTGAAACTGGAAACACAGGCAGCCCAAAGGAATTTAACATGGCTTTGTAGCATTACCGATACTACAATAACATCCTTGAGGTAGGCGTTCCATGCCACGGGCCAGTTAGTACTCTTAAGGAAGTTTCCATAACAACAAGAAATACACAGAGACTAAGAGATTGATTAGAGCAGCAGCTAAGGAGAGCTTGCTAGGAAGAAGTCCAATAATGTATTTAATGAATGTATTTAATTTAAAATAAAAGAGTGATTTTTAATTTGTGCAAAAAGGGACTAACAAATTAATTATTTGATTAAGCTGCACAAAAGATATCTTCCGAAATAATATAAATAGAATCACAATATAAATACAACACGGCATATTTCTTAATGAATAAGCAACCAACTGCTATTAAGAAATACGACATGGCTTGTTAAAGCAAGTTAAAGAAATATCAACAATTAAAAATTCTCAAGGTTAAGTGTAAAAGTGTTTGTAACAAACAGCCAAAATTAGAAAGCGCTACTAGTAGCACAGAAGTGGCTATCATAATACAGGGCGTTTCATTTATGATGTGTCCGCGTGCACGGCAATAGTCGCGCGGCGCAGCGCCGGCTCGCTTCCTGCCAACTCATAAGGGGCAGCTACCATGCTCAGGAACGCCTCTTGCCTGTGTCGATTTCTTACCTTATGGCATGTGCTGGAAATGTTGGCCATTGGCTTCAATAAATGCTTGACATCATCTAAGGGATGTTTTGGCTAACTATCTGCAGTGTTTGTGAAGAAATATTATTAATTTTAGTTCTTATGTTTTCCCTGAGTTCCTCTTCCGTACGGGGATTTGAAACTTATTTAAAGAAAATAATTTAGACTTGAAGACCATTTAAGTTTTGGAAATGCACGAGGCACCCCCGTGAGCTTCAAACTATGCATCCAAATAAATATGTGATATTATTGCCTCCTAACACAACAGCTTTACTTCCCACTGTGGACCAAGGAATAATTTAGGCCTTTAAGCACTGTTACATTAGACAAACCTTCAAAATCATACTGGATAGAATGCAGTCCTGATATGAATGTTATGCAATTCTGGAAAAAATTTGACATAGCAAATGTATTGTTACAATAAAGGAAACAGTGCAAGAACTAAAGCCATGCACTTTGAAATCATGCTGGAAAATCTGTGGCCTGAGCTCACTGTCGGAAATGATGGAGAATCCGTGAAAATTCAAACTTTAACTGCAAATATTGCTCAAGTAGTGAATAGATATAGGAGATGGCTTTAAACAATAGATTCAAGTGACATTCAAGGGTTGCTTTAATTGACAGATGAAGATTTGACTGAATTCAACTTGGAGGAAATGTTAGAACCCCAACCCATTGCAGAAGGATGGTTCAAGGAGCACTGAAATGGTGATATTTACCTTAAAACCTGAGTGAAGGTCTACGGATGACAAATGAACTTTGTGATTTCTTCATGAAAATTGATCCGTTGTTTTTAAAAGACAAATTGTTAATGCCACAGCTGCATATCAATCTGAATTGAAAAACCTTTTAAAAGTGGCAAAACAAGAAAAAATTACTAAATTCTTTGAAACATTGCCTAAGCCTGACAATAATAATTAAAACATGTTGCTTAAAACTTCTTAATAAATTGATTTTTTTTAAATCTTAGAATGTATACCCTATAATCCCATACAAATTACCATTACATATTCGCAGTTTCTACATTCACGGTATATTTATGGAACATATCCCCCATAATAAAGAACATTTACTGTATTGCAAAGCATTTTGTACTTTTATAACAGTGCAGGTCATAAATACCAACAGATCAACGAAATTATATATTACATAACTACAAACAATATTTTATTAATCTGCTATTCTCAGTTAATTAGTGCCTTTTTAAATAGGATTATATCCTTTTTCATAAACATTCATAGAAATTGGTTAGTAATTTAAATCTACATCCATAAATTACAATTCACAAAGATGGAAAGAGATGCGTGCACACACTAATAACTGCAAATATGTCAAAAATCAGCAATACCAATCTGATATTTAGCATTCTGATCAGTGACCATTGTTTCACATTGTACCAAGCATTTTTGCATCTGGGTCTCAGTTTGAGATTATGGTTCCTTCTTGCTTTATTTTTCTTGTGGCCTTATGTCTATCAATGTGTCAGTGGTAGGAAGGCCAGCTCCTTTCCTCTGGGACCCACAGTTTTAACATGGAAACCAAACCACGCAATGGTTTGGTGTAGCTCATATGATCAAACTGGCTCTCAAAAATTCCTGGCCTTGCCAGGACTAGAACCTGGGACTAGACCCCAAACTTTTGAAAGCAAGCACCTTAATCACTGAGTTACCAGAATGTCCACTGTATACTTACCCACCACAATATTTGCTCACATACTCGCTTTCATGCTCCTTTATCCCATCAATTACCAAGTGAGTTCCACAGAAATATATAGCTGTTATCTCACACAACCCTTCCTACTACTTTGCATTTAAATTTGAGACACTTGGCATTATGAAATGTGGTTAATTGATGGCCTGTATACATAAAGGAAATTGTGTAAGCAGAATCTAAAACAATAAGAAGTGATACTCATGGTTTCAGCAATAGTCATATGCTGCCTAGGACCCAAATGAATTTGCCCTTGTGCCAACTCTTTGGGGTCAAATGAATGTGTCCATTTCAGTTTCAGAAACCATATAGTAGCATTGGGATTTTTATGACCAGTATATCAACTGTTTACCATGAGAATATTGTGTCTAGTACTGCAACACCACTTCGATGGAAACAGCTTCTAGATGAATGGGTCATCATGATGCTTAAATTGTAACAGCAGATAGACAAACAATAGTGCACCACGTTACTCAGCAATTTTGGTGCACAATAAGGTGTTAGCAGCAACCCAACCACAAAGCCATTGTACAAAAGCTACCATCCCCAAGAGTGTACCTCTGTTGATTATACGGTGGACATCAGACACTCCCCCTACCCTAGAAATCAGTAAATTTTTGCCTCAGCTGATGAGTCAAGATTTTTGCTGGTACATGCCAATAGCATGGTACAAGTACAGTGAAAACACCATAAGGTGATGGATCCTTCTTGCCAGCATGGTACTCTTCAAGCTCATGGAGATGCATTTCTCGTCTGGGACTGTTTATATGAACTGAAATATTCCTTTACAAGTCATTTTACCGGAATATCCTCCATGAACATTTTTCTTAATTTCCAACTCCTTCTGGGGATCTATTCCTTTAACAAGATAGTGTACCTCTTCATCAGTATTCAACTGTATCCAGATGGTTGGAGGGCACCCCAGAGGTACTCTTGATGCCTGGCCAGTGAGATCACATGACGTTAACATAATCAAGCCCATATATATGCTACTGAAAGAGCTGTTCACCCTAGTCCTTTCTATCACATCTGCATCAATATTAGATACTTTTCTAGGATTGTGGATCTGTTAGGCCAGCTAATTCTTCCAGTATCTTGTTGAGTCACTGCCATGTGAACTGCCATCATCAGTGTGATCCTAGACAGTCATCTCTAATCCAATTTACTCTTCAGGATACTCAGTCAATGACAGTAGCACAAAGGTTTTACTTAGTTTCCTCAATTCCCTGGTACAACCGCTTTCCCAAGCTGATTACTCTCTATAATAGCTTGAATATTTTCAAACATTTCCCTACCAACTCCGCAGTGAGTCAAACACAACAGAACTTACTGTCACAGACAGTGCCAATAGTAAAATACTAACAACAGAAACATTCTTTCAAATGAGATATCAGCCTAAAACTGAGTAATGACACTGTAATTTAAGACAGATGATTCAAATACATTGAAATACATGTAAACTAAAAAATATAGAATACACAGCAAAATGGAATAACTAATTAGTGGCTACTGATGTAAAGAAATAAACTATAATTGTCAATCATCATACTAGCAATTTATAGTAGCACAGAAATGCTCACTATTCTGTGCAATAAATTCTTACAGCCTACTAAAAAGTGCCACAGAGTATAATATATATATATATATATATATATATATGTATAAGTCATGATATAATTCTGTAGGTTTTGCAAAATACAACTGTATCCTTTGGAAAATGATGTTACATATATGTAAATGTTCTGACAAATGATTGTGACTTTTAATACGCCTTCAAAGAGCCAAAAATTAATGTAGCTAACAAATATTAAGTATGAAAAGAGTTTTCTGAATTAAAATATATGATATCTTTTCTTTTCAGAAAGAAATCTTATTTATCATATAAAAAGGTAAAATAAATATTTTCCATTAACTTTCGGTAACCTATTTAATCATGTCAGTAGTGTTTCCTGTGTGAGTGATATATGGTGTGATTTTTAGACAATTACAATTTGCAAAATGATTAATCAACCTTTATAAGGGCTAATTTACAGCACAAGTGTTATTCTGCATTCTACAATTCCAAACCCATTTCACATGGTTGGAGAATGGTAATGATGTCAAATATATGTTTATAGAGATGAAGAGCAGAAGAGGCATAGTGTTATCCATGACCAATGCAGTACCTTAGGCCTGACAGAAATTTTAAAACACAATGGTCGATGAGTCCAAACCAAGAAAGGATAGATGATACAGGCAACAACCTCACGCATGTAACATGATAAAAGTTAGAACAGTAAACATATTATCACTGCAGCAAATGGTCAGAAGAGAGGAACTTATGAAAACTAGTACTATGCAAAACAATATTCAAATGACACAGAATTAAGGATATAGGAAAAGGAAATGAACTGTGCTAGCCTGGAAAAACAGACAAGAGAAATAGTAATACTGTATCAATAATACAGGATGGTATATTGAAATAAAAAGGCAAAAATGTTAGTTATACAGATGAAAGGACAATGAAACTGTTACCATAAATAGAGATATTTAGTAACTATTTAAGTGAATGAACCAAAAGTTGGACATATGGATGAATTTGCACATGAGCAGGTGTCAGGAATCAAGACAGGAAAAGTCATCATATTAGGAGATCCAAATGCTAATGTCAAAATGAAGAGGCCGTATGTGCACTATGCACATGAACTGACTACATGGGTGGCAGGGCCCTGTGGAGAGCATTGGGAGTATTTTTAACCTCAGGGAGGAAGAACTGAAACTGGAAACACAGGCAGCCCAAAGGAATTTAACATGGCTTTGTAGCATTACCGATACTACAATAACATCCTTGAGGTAGGCGTTCCATGCCACGGGCCAGTTAGTACTCTTAAGGAAGTTTCCATAACAACAAGAAATACACAGAGACTAAGAGATTGATTAGAGCAGCAGCTAAGGAGAGCTTGCTAGGAAGAAGTCCGATAATGTATTTAATGAATGTATTTAATTTAAAATAAAAGAGTGATTTTAATTGTGCAAAAAGGGACTAACAAATTAATTATTTGATTAAGCTGCACAAAAGATATCTTCCGAAATAATATAAATAGAATCACAATATAAATACAACACGGCATATTTCTTAATGAATAAGCAACCAACTGCTATTTAAGAAATACGACATGGCTTGTTAAAGCAAGTTAAAGAAATATCAACAATTAAAAATTCTCAAGGTTAAGTGTAAAAGTGTTGTAACAAACAGCCAAAATTAGAAAGCGCTACTAGTAGCACAGAAGTGGCTATCATAATACAGGGCGTTTCATTTATGATGTGTCCGCGTGCACGGCAATAGTCGCGCGGCGCAGCGCCGGCTCGCTTCCTGCCAACTCATAAGGGGCAGCTACCATGCTCAGGAACGCCTCTTGCCTGTGTCGATTTCTTACCTTATGGCATGTGCTGGAAATGTTGGCCATTGGCTTCAATAAATGCTTGAATCATCTAAGGATGTTTTGGCTAACTATCTGCAGTGTTTGTGAAGAAATATTATTAATTTTAGTTCTTATGTTTTCCCTGAGTTCCTCTTCCGTACGGGGATTTGAAACTTATTTAAAGAAAATAATTTAGACTTGAAGACCATTTAAGTTTTGGAAAATGCACGAGGCACCCCGTGAGCTTCAAACTATGCATCCAAATAAATATGTGATATTATTGCCTCCAAAACAACAGCTTTACTTCCACTGTGGACCAAGGAATAATTTAGGCCTTTAAGCACTGTTACATTAGACAAACCTTCAAAATCATACTGGATAGAATGCAGTCCTGATATGAATGTTATGCAATTCTGGAAAAAATTTGACATAGCAAAATGTATTGTTACAATAAAGGAAACAGTGCAAGAACTAAAGCCATGCACTTTGAAATCATGCTGGAAAAATCTGTGGCCTGAGCTCACTGTCGGAGAAATGATGGAGGAATCCGTGAAAATCAAACTTTAACTGCAAATATTGCTCAAGTAGTGAATAGAATAGGAGGAGATGGCTTTAAACAAATAGATTCAAGTGACATTCAAGGGTTGCTTTAATTGACAGATGAAGATTTGACTGAATTCAACTTGGAGGAAATGTTAGAACCCCAACCCATTGCAGAAGGATGGTTCAAGGAGCACTGAAATGGTGATATTTACCTTAAAACCTGAGTGAAGGTCTACGGATGACAAATGAACTTTGTGATTTCTTCATGAAAATTGATCCGTTGTTTTTAAAAGACAAATTGTTAATGCCACAGCTGCATATCAATCTGAATTGAAAAACCTTTTAAAAGTGGCAAAACAAGAAAAAATTACTAAATTCTTTGAAACATTGCCTAAGCCTGACAATAATAATTAAAACATGTTGCTTAAAACTTCTTAATAAATTGATTTTTTTTTAAATCTTAGAATGTATACCCTATAATCCCATACAAATTACCATTACATATTCGCAGTTTCTACATTCACGGTATATTTATGGAACATATCCCCCATGAATAAAGAACATTTACTGTATTGCAAAAGCATTTTGTACTTTTATAACAGTGCAGGTCATAAATACCAACAGATCAACAGAAATTATATATTACATAACTACAAACAATATTTTATTAATCTGCTATTCTCAGTTAATTAGTGCCTTTTTAAATAGGATTATATCCTTTTTCAATAAACATTCATAGAAATTGGGTTAGTAATTTAAATCTACATCCATTAAATTACAATTCACAAAGATGGAAAGAGATGCTGTGCACACACTAATAACTGCAAATATGTCAAAAAATCAGCAATACCAATCTGATATTTAGCATTTCTGATCAGTGACCATTGTTTCACATTGTACCAAGCATTTTTGCATCTGGGTCTCAGTTTGAGATTATGGTTCCTTCTTGCTTTATTTTCTTGTGGCCTTATGTCTACGTCAATGTGTCAGTGGTTAGGAAGGCCAGCTCCTTTCCTCTGGGACCCACAGTTTAACATGGAAACCAAACCACGCAATGGTTTGGTGTAGCTCATATGATCAAACGTGGCTCTCAAAAATTCCTGGCCTTGCCAGGACTAGAACCTGGGACTAGACCCCAAACTTTTGAAAGCAAGCACCTTAATCACTGAGTTACCAGAATGTCCACTGTATACTTACCCACCACAATATTTGCTCACATACTCGCTTTCATGCTCCTTTATCCCATCAATTACCAAGTGAGTTCCACAGAAATATATAGCTGTTATCTCACACAACCCTTCCTACTACTTTGCATTTAAATTTGAGACACTTGGCATTATGAAAATGTGGTTAATTGATGGCCTGTATACATAAAGGAAATTGTGTAAGCAGAGATCTAAAACAATAAGAAGTGATACTCATGGTTTCAGCAATAGTCATATGCTGCCTAAGGACCCAAATGAATTTGCCCTTGTGCCAACTCTTTGGGTCAAATGAATGTGTCATTTCAGTTCAGAAACCATATAGTAGGCATTGGGATTTTTATGACCAGTATATCAACTGTTTACCATGAGAATATTGTGTCTAGTACTGCAACACCAACTTCGATGGGAAACAGCTTCTAGATGAATGGGGTCATCATGATGCTTAAATTGTAACAGCAGATAGACAAACAATAGTGCACCACGTTACTCAGCAATTTTGGTGCACAATAAGGTGTTAGCAGCAACACCAACCACAAAGCCATTGTACAAAAGCTACCATCCCAAGAGTGTACCTCTGTTGATTACGGTGGACATCAGAACACATCCCCCTACCCTAGAAATCAGTAAAATTTTTGCCTCAGCTGATGAGTCAAGATTTTTGCTGGTACATGCCAATAGCATGGTACAAGTACAGTGAAAACACCATAAGGTGATGGATCCTTCTTGCCAGCATGGTACTCTTCAAGCTCATGGAGATGCATTTCTCGTCTGGGGACTGTTTATATGAACTGAAATATTCCTTTACAAGTCATTTTACCGGAATATCCTCCATGAACATTTTTCTTAATTTCCAACATCCTTCTGGGGATCTATTCCTTTAACAAGATAGTGTACCTCTTCATCAGTATTCAACTGTATCCAGATGGTTGGAGGGTACCCCCAGAGGTACTCTTGATGCCCTGGCCAGTGAGATCACATGACGTTAACATAATCAAGCCCATATATGATGCTACTGAAAGAGCTGTTCAACCCTAGTCCTTTCTATCACATCTGCATCAAATATTAGATACTTTTCTAGGATTGTGGATCTGTTAGGCCAGCTAATTCTTCCAGTATCTTGTTGAGTCACTGCCAATGTGAACTGCCATCATCAGTGTGATCCTAGACAGTCATCTCTAATCCAATTACTCTTCAGGATACTCAGTCAATGACAGTAGCACAAAGGTTTTACTTAGTTTCCTCAATTCCCTGGTACAACCGCTTTCCCAAGCTGATTACTCTCTATAATAGCTTGAATATTTTCAAACATTTCCCTACCAACTCCGCAGTGAGTCAAACACAACAGAACTTACTGTCACAGACAGTGCCAATAGTAAATACTAACAACAGAAACATTCTTTCAAATGAGATATCAGCCTAAAACTGAGTAATGACACTGTAATTTAAGACAGATGATTCAAATACATTGAAATACATGTAAACTAAAAAATATAGAATACACAGCAAAATGGAATAACTAATTAGTGGCTACTGATGTAAAGAAATAAACTATAATTGTCAATCATCATACTAGCAATTTATAGTAGCACAGAAATGCTCACTATTCTGTGCAATAAATTCTTACAGCCTACTAAAAGTGCCACAGAGTATAATATATATATATATATATATATATATATATATATGTATAAGTCATGATATAATTCTGTAGGTTTTGCAAAATACAACTGTATCCTTTGGAAAATGATGTTACATATATGTAAATGTTCTGACAAATGATTGTGACTTTTAATACGCCTTCAAAGAGCCAAAAATTAATGTAGCTAACAAATATTAAGTATGAAAAGAGTTTTCTGAATTAAAATATATGATATCTTTTCTTTTCAGAAAGAAATCTTATTTATCATATAAAAAGGTAAAATAAATATTTTCCATTAACTTTCGGTAACCTATTTAATCATGTCAGTAGTGTTTCCTGTGTGAGTGATATATGGTGTGATTTTTAGACAATTACAATTTGCAAAATGATTAATCAACCTTTATAAGGGCTAATTTACAGCACAAGTGTTATTTCTGCATTCTACAATTCCAAACCCATTTCACATGGTTGGAGAATGGTAATGATGTCAAATATATGTTTATAGAGATGAAGAGCAGAAGAGGCATAGTGTTATCCATGACCAATGCAGTACCTTAGGCCTGACAGAAATTTTAAAACACAATGGTCGATGAGTCCAAACCAAGAAAGGATAGATGATACAGGCAACAACCTCACGCATGTAACATGATAAAAGTTAGAACAGTAAACATATTATCACTGCAGCAAATGGTCAGAAGAGAGGAACTTATGAAAACTAGTACTATGCAAAACAATATTCAAATGACACAGAATTAAGGATATAGGAAAAGGAAATGAACTGTGCTAGCCTGGAAAAACAGACAAGAGAAATAGTAATACTGTATCAATAATACAGGATGGTATATTGAAATAAAAAGGCAAAAATGTTAGTTTATACAGATGAAAGGACAATGAAACTGTTACCATAAATAGAGATATATTAGTAACTATTTAAGTGAATGAACCAAAAGTTGGACATATGGATGAATTTGCACATGAGCAGGTGTCAGGAATCAAGACAGGAAAAGTCATCATATTAGGAGATCCAAATGCTAATGTCAAAATGAAGAGGCCGTATGTGCACTATGCACATGAACTGACTACATGGGTGGCAGGGCCCTGTGGAGAGGATTGGGAGTATTTTTAACCTCAGGGAGGAAGAACTGAAACTGGAAACACAGGCAGCCCAAAGGAATTTAACATGGCTTTGTAGCATTACCGATACTACAATAACATCCTTGAGGTAGGCGTTCCATGCCACGGGCCAGTTAGTACTCTTAAGGAAGTTTCCATAACAACAAGAAATACACAGAGGACTAAGAGATTGATTAGAGCAGCAGCTAAGGAGAGCTTGCTAGGAAGAAGTCCAATAATGTATTTAATGAATGTATTTAATTTAAAATAAAAGAGTGATTTTTAATTTGTGCAAAAAGGGACTAACAAATTAATTATTTGATTAAGCTGCACAAAAGATATCTTCCGAAATAATATAAATAGAATCACAATATAAATACAACACGGCATATTTCTTAATGAATAAGCAACCAACTGCTATTAAGAAATACGACATGGCTTGTTAAAGCAAGTTAAAGAAATATCAACAATTAAAAATTCTCAAGGTTAAGTGTAAAAGTGTTTGTAACAAACAGCCAAAATTAGAAAGCGCTACTAGTAGCACAGAAGTGGCTATCATAATACAGGGCGTTTCATTTATGATGTGTCCGCGTGCACGGCAATAGTCGCGCGGCGCAGCGCCGGCTCGCTTCCTGCCAACTCATAAGGGGCAGCTACCATGCTCAGGAACGCCTCTTGCCTGTGTCGATTTCTTACCTTATGGCATGTGCTGGAAATGTTGGCCATTGGCTTCAATAAATGCTTGACATCATCTAAGGATGTTTTGGCTAACTATCTGCAGTGTTTGTGAAGAAATATTATTAATTTTAGTTCTTATGTTTTCCCTGAGTTCCTCTTCCGTACGGGGATTTGAAACTTATTTAAAGAAAAATAATTTAGACTTGAAGACCATTTAAGTTTTGGAAAATGCACGAGGCACCCCCGTGAGCTTCAAACTATGCATCCAAATAAATATGTGATATTATTGCCTCCTAACACAACAGCTTTACTTCCCACTGTGGACCAAGGAATAATTTAGGCCTTTAAGCACTGTTACATTAGACAAACCTTCAAAATCATACTGGATAGAATGCAGTCCTGATATGAATGTTATGCAATTCTGGAAAAAATTTGACATAGCAAAATGTATTGTTACAATAAAGGAAACAGTGCAAGAACTAAAGCCATGCACTTTGAAATCATGCTGGAAAAATCTGTGGCCTGAGCTCACTGTCGGAAATGATGGAGAATCCGTGAAAATTCAAACTTTAACTGCAAATATTGCTCAAGTAGTGAATAGAATAGGAGGAGATGGCTTTAAACAAATAGATTCAAGTGACATTCAAGGGTTGCTTTAATTGACAGATGAAGATTTGACTGAATTCAACTTGGAGGAAATGTTAGAACCCCAACCCATTGCAGAAGGATGGTTCAAGGAGCACTGAAATGGTGATATTTACCTTAAAACCTGAGTGAAGGTCTACGGATGACAAATGAACTTTGTGATTTCTTCATGAAAATTGATCCGTTGTTTTTAAAAGACAAATTGTTAATGCCACAGCTGCATATCAATCTGAATTGAAAAACCTTTTAAAAGTGGCAAAACAAGAAAAAATTACTAAATTCTTTGAAACATTGCCTAAGCCTGACAATAATAATTAAAACATGTTGCTTAAAACTTCTTAATAAATTGATTTTTTTTAAATCTTAGAATGTATACCCTATAATCCCATACAAATTACCATTACATATTCGCAGTTTCTACATTCACGGTATATTTATGGAACATATCCCCCATGAATAAAGAACATTTACTGTATTGCAAAAGCATTTTGTACTTTTATAACAGTGCAGGTCATAAATACCAACAGATCAACAGAAATTATATATTACATAACTACAAACAATATTTTATTAATCTGCTATTCTCAGTTAATTAGTGCCTTTTTAAATAGGATTATATCCTTTTTCAATAAACATTCATAGAAATTGGGTTAGTAATTTAAATCTACATCCATAAATTACAATTCACAAAGATGGAAAGAGATGCTGTGCACACACTAATAACTGCAAATATGTCAAAAATCAGCAATACCAATCTGATATTTAGCATTCTGATCAGTGACCATTGTTTCACATTGTACCAAGCATTTTTGCATCTGGGTCTCAGTTTGAGATTATGGTTCCTTCTTGCTTTATTTTTCTTGTGGCCTTATGTCTACGTCAATGTGTCAGTGGTAGGAAGGCCAGCTCCTTTCCTCTGGGACCCACAGTTTAACATGGAAACCAAACCACGCAATGGTTTGGTGTAGCTCATATGATCAAACGTGGCTCTCAAAAATTCCTGGCCTTGCCAGGACTAGAACCTGGGGACTAGACCCCAAACTTTTGAAAGCAAGCACCTTAATCACTGAGTTACCAGAATGTCCACTGTATACTTACCCACCACAATATTTGCTCACATACTCGCTTTCATGCTCCTTTATCCATCAATTACCAAGTGAGTTCCACAGAAATATATAGCTGTTATCTCACACAACCCTTCCTACTACTTTGCATTTAAATTTGAGACACTTGGCATTATGAAAATGTGGTTAATTTGATGGCCTGTATACATAAAGGAAATTGTGTAAGCAGAGATCTAAAACAATAAGAAGTGATACTCATGGTTTCAGCAATAGTCATATGCTGCCTAAGGACCCAAATGAATTTGCCCTTGTGCCAACTCTTTGGGTCAAATGAATGTGTCATTTCAGTTCAGAAACCATATAGTAGGCATTGGGATTTTTATGACCAGTATATCAACTGTTTACCATGAGAATATTGTGTCTAGTACTGCAACACCAACTTCGATGGGAAACAGCTTCTAGATGAATGGGGTCATCATGATGCTTAAATTGTAACAGCAGATAGACAAACAATAGTGCACCACGTTACTCAGCAATTTTGGTGCACAATAAGGTGTTAGCAGCAACACCAACCACAAAGCCATTGTACAAAAGCTACCATCCCAAGAGTGTACCTCTGTTGATTACGGTGGACATCAGAACACATCCCCCTACCCTAGAAATCAGTAAAATTTTTGCCTCAGCTGATGAGTCAAGATTTTTGCTGGTACATGCCAATAGCATGGTACAAGTACAGTGAAAACACCATAAGGTGATGGATCCTTCTTGCCAGCATGGTACTCTTCAAGCTCATGGAGATGCATTTCTCGTCTGGGGACTGTTTATATGAACTGAAATATTCCTTTACAAGTCATTTTACCGGAATATCCTCCATGAACATTTTTCTTAATTTCCAACATCCTTCTGGGGATCTATTCCTTTAACAAGATAGTGTACCTCTTCATCAGTATTCAACTGTATCCAGATGGTTGGAGGGCACCCCCAGAGGTACTCTTGATGCCTGGCCAGTGAGATCACATGACGTTAACATAATCAAGCCCATATATGATGCTACTGAAAGAGCTGTTCAACCCTAGTCCTTTCTATCACATCTGCATCAAATATTAGATACTTTTCTAGGATTGTGGATCTGTTAGGCCAGCTAATTCTTCCAGTATCTTGTTGAGTCACTGCCAATGTGAACTGCCATCATCAGTGTGATCCTAGACAGTCATCTCTAATCCAATTACTCTTCAGGATACTCAGTCAATGACAGTAGCACAAAGGTTTTACTTAGTTTCCTCAATTCCCTGGTACAACCGCTTTCCCAAGCTGATTACTCTCTATAATAGCTTGAATATTTTCAAACATTTCCCTACCAACTCCGCAGTGAGTCAAACACAACAGAACTTACTGTCACAGACAGTGCCAATAGTAAAATACTAACAACAGAAACATTCTTTCAAATGAGATATCAGCCTAAAACTGAGTAATGACACTGTAATTTAAGACAGATGATTCAAATACATTGAAATACATGTAAACTAAAAAATATAGAATACACAGCAAAATGGAATAACTAATTAGTGGCTACTGATGTAAAGAAATAAACTATAATTGTCAATCATCATACTAGCAATTTATAGTAGCACAGAAATGCTCACTATTCTGTGCAATAAATTCTTACAGCCTACTAAAAAGTGCCACAGAGTATAATATATATATATATATATATATATATATATATATGTATAAGTCATGATATAATTCTGTAGGTTTTGCAAAATACAACTGTATCCTTTGGAAAATGATGTTACATATATGTAAATGTTCTGACAAATGATTGTGACTTTTAATACGCCTTCAAAGAGCCAAAAATTAATGTAGCTAACAAATATTAAGTATGAAAAGAGTTTTCTGAATTAAAATATATGATATCTTTTCTTTTCAGAAAGAAATCTTATTTATCATATAAAAAGGTAAAATAAATATTTTCCATTAACTTTCGGTAACCTATTTAATCATGTCAGTAGTGTTTCCTGTGTGAGTGATATATGGTGTGATTTTTAGACAATTACAATTTGCAAAATGATTAATCAACCTTTATAAGGGCTAATTTACAGCACAAGTGTTATTTCTGCATTCTACAATTCCAAACCCATTTCACATGGTTGGAGAATGGTAATGATGTCAAATATATGTTTATAGAGATGAAGAGCAGAAGAGGCATAGTGTTATCCATGACCAATGCAGTACCTTAGGCCTGACAGAAATTTTAAAACACAATGGTCGATGAGTCCAAACCAAGAAAGGATAGATGATACAGGCAACAACCTCACGCATGTAACATGATAAAAGTTAGAACAGTAAACATATTATCACTGCAGCAAATGGTCAGAAGAGAGGAACTTATGAAAACTAGTACTATGCAAAACAATATTCAAATGACACAGAATTAAGGATATAGGAAAAGGAAATGAACTGTGCTAGCCTGGAAAAACAGACAAGAGAAATAGTAATACTGTATCAATAATACAGGATGGTATATTGAAATAAAAAGGCAAAAATGTTAGTTATACAGATGAAAGGACAATGAAACTGTTACCATAAATAGAGATATATTAGTAACTATTTAAGAGAATGAACCAAAAGTTGGACATATGGATGAATTTGCACATGAGCAGGTGTCAGGAATCAAGACAGGAAAAGTCATCATATTAGGAGATCCAAATGCTAATGTCAAAATGAAGAGGCCGTATGTGCACTATGCACATGAACTGACTACATGGGTGGCAGGGCCCTGTGGAGAGCATTGGGAGTATTTTTAACCTCAGGGAGGAAGAACTGAAACTGGAAACACAGGCAGCCCAAAGGAATTTAACATGGCTTTGTAGCATTACCGATACTACAATAACATCCTTGAGGTAGGCGTTCCATGCCACGAGCCAGTTAGTACTCTTAAGGAAGTTTCCATAACAACGGGAAATACACAGAGACTAAGAGATTGATTAGAGCAGCAGCTAAGGAGAGCTTGCTAGGAAGAAGTCCGATAATGTATTTAATGAATGTATTTAATTTAAAATAAAAGAGTGATTTTTAATTTATGCAAAAAGGGACTAACAAATTAATTATTTGATTAAGCTGCACAAAAGATATCTTCCGAAATAATATAAATAGAATCACAATATAAATACAACACGGCATATTTCTTAATGAATAAGCAACCAACTGCTATTTAAGAAATACGACATGGCGAGCCGTTCCAGGACTTGTTTTTAATAACGAAGTAACAAGAAACGTGCTATTAAGAAATACGACATGGCGATCGTGCAGTGGACTTAGGTGCTGCAAGAATAAAAAAAAAAAAAAAAAACTACGTGAATTTATGAATTTGAGGATATAAAAAAAAAAAAATATCTAGAAAAGAAGAGAGGAGAATCCTTGTAATTTGAAAGCATGCAGCGCTACTAGCGGCCGAGCGGGAACCAGCAGAGACAACAACAGCTGAGTCGCGTGAAAGTTCAACCACCAGCTACGAAATACTTAAAGTTAAGTGTTTTCAAGACTCCATTATCTTTATTCTTGTAATAAAAAAAACTTGGTGATAGTAACAAGAAAGTTGACTGTGACAGAAGCGATGTACGGGTAGGATTAGTTTTAAGTTGTTTGGAGTTTAACATAAGCTATTCTTTCGAATTTTCGTTGTTTACAAATCTTTTCCGGAACCTGTTTTTTGTTATACAAGCACAATTAAGTGACCATATTAATTTGTTGTTTAAAATATGGAGAGTGGTAAAATCTTTGTGGATAGGGACTCCGTGAGTCAGCAAAACATAGCAGATGATGATTTCTCGCTACTGGCCCCAGAATTACAATCGACTCGCGTGGAGAACCTTTTACCAACAGAGCAAAGTCCGGTATTATCACCAGAAATTAGCGACCCAGACTCAGAAGTTTCCGTCGGAAATAAAGATCAGGAAATAGTCAGACTAGATGTCTTAGAAAACGTACTGTGTCGATTTGAGTCGCGACTAACAGCACGACTAACAGAACGACTAACAGCACAACTTACAGCTTTAGAGGATCGAATAATTAGATCAGAAACTAATGTACAGGCAAAGCTAGATAAGTATGTAGAAAGGGCTGAAAAACAGTATACAAGGATAGATGAGGAACTAAAATTATGCAATAAGAGATTTATTCAATTAGATTTAGAATTACAAAAGAACGAAGAAAAATTTGACAAGGTATTCAGTGAGATGGGAGAATGTAAGGAAATGTGTCAGGCAAGTACGCATGAAATGCAACGACAACTTAGTGTTGTACATTCAAGGGTCGACGGAATGGAAGGTGAGATATGTAGTAGGCTAAAAGATACTGAACAGCTGAATTACGTCTTGGAAAAGAGGCTTACTGGGGTTGAAGAGGACATTAAGTTACGATATAAGGATATGGATGATCAATTGATGGGATTGAATGACAAAGTGGAGAAGGTCGAAAACATTTTTCAGGAAGTAAATAGGAAGTACAGAACCTCCCACACTCACAGTTTAGCTGACCTACCCAACCAGGTATCATTAAACATCCCGGAAAAGATTGAGGTGGAACACTTTCAGATCAAGGAGGGGTGCACCCGGTTAGCTTTATAAGAGGTTTTGAAAACTTTAGAAGTTTCAATGCTTACGATGATTATGAAAAGATAAACTGTGTATATAAACATTTAAAGGGTAGTGCCCGCATTTGGGGAGAACGACAGGTACAAATTGGTAAAACTTATGAAGAATTCAAATCAAGTTTTTTAAATAATTTTTGGTCTAGTGAGAAACAACATGAAATTAGACGGAATTTATGGAATGGTAGAAAGTTTCAGCCTGGGCGGGAATCCCTTAAGGATTTCCTACTAAATGAGACATCTAAATGTCACTACTTAGATAACCCACCACCAGAGAAAGAAGTAATATTAGACATAGCCCATCGGATGCCAAAAGAAGTCAAAACCCTTTTAGTAATGCATAATATCAAAACAATAGAAGAGGCAAGTGAATTTGTACATCGATATGAGACACAATGTGACAGGGAGAGATTTTTTCAAGAACACACCAATAGAAATAACTTCTCAGAGGTGAGGCAACACCAGAGAGAACCACAAGTGTGTGATGATTATGATAAGGGGAGGAATGGAAGGGAGTTTTCGCAACAAAAGTTCAGAGGCAATGTACGTGGGCTAAGTGGAAGAGGAAAGACAGTAAGAAATTATGTACCACAGAGAATAGTTGATAGGGAGGAAGGTTCAGGTGAAGCTCGTACTAACAGGCAAGAGGACAATAATGTTACAAAAAATTGAAAGTTGCCGAAGTTATGGTCCGGGCGGAGGCAAAGATAGAAAACGGACCCAATCATGAGAATAGTATAATACCAGTTCGAAGTGTTTTTTTTAATAATCCTTGTGAAGACTTAATAGAAGAAGAATTTCAGAGTGAAGAGCCAATTGTCAAAGCACCAGTTATAGTAGCATCGGTATATGGAAAGGAGGTAGAAGTATTATTGGATTCAGGAGCTGAAATTTCCTGTATATCAGAGAGTATCTTTGAAACTTTTCAAAACCTTGCAAAGGAATCACAGATCAAAATTGAAACATTACCAGTTAGTGGCATGTCAGTAGTGACTGCAACGGGAGGAAGGAGTAAATGGATCAGGAAACAAATGTTATTACAAGTAAAAGTGGGAGAACTTGGTTTTGATTTTGGTGTTTTTGTGGTACCTGACCTCACGACTGATTGCATTCTAGGCATGGACTGGTTAAGGCGTTTTAAGGCCATCATGGATTTTGAACATGGATCTCTTGAATTCACAATGCAGGGTAGAAGATTGAAAATACCAATAGAAAATTTTTGGAAAGAGAAACAGGAAACAACTGTCCGTGTCCTAACCTGGGGAAATGCTGCAGGTTTAACAAAGGAATCTAAATTTCATGAGAAGCTAGTTAAGTTTGTAGTACGAACTATAAAACCAGATATAGAGGCGAAAGTAGAGGATAAAAGTTTTACAATAGGGAAAGATTGTATTAATGAAGAACATCGAAACATATTAAACAACATACTACATGAATTCAATGATGTGTTTTCTGATACCCCGGGTCTTGTGAAAGGTTATGAATGTAACTTTACAGTCAATTGCAAGACACCTTTTTACGTTAAACCATATGTTATACCGGTTGCTAAGAGAAAACAAGTGGAGGAAGAAATTGACAGAATGATTAAATGGAAAGTGATAGAAAGGTCTAATAGCCCGTTTAACAACCCGCTGGTAGTTGTTAGTAAAGCTGACCAATCTGTTCGACTTGTTCTGGATGCAAGAACGTTAAATAAGTTTCTAGTGACTGAGAGGGACCACCCCCCACCGGTGGATGAAATATTGCAAAATCTCGGGGGTAAGAGATTCCTAACTTCATTAGATCTAACTGCGTCTTATTGGCAGATACCAATAGCGGAAACGTCTCGGAAGTACACGGCTTTCTTATACCAAGGACGTAGTTATCATTTCCGAGTGTTACCTTTTGGTCTCAATAATGCAGTAGCAAACTTCATCCGGGCATTAGACTTAGTCTTAGGGAAAGACTTACTAGACAAAATATATGTGTATGTAGATGATATATTAATTGCGAGCGAGACTATTGGAGAACATTGGCGAACTTTGAGAGATGTATTAACTGCTCTAAGAATGGGTGGTATGACAATAAGACTAAAAAAATGTGTGTTCTTGACTAGTAAAATTGAATTTCTGGGTCACACTGTTACCCCTGCTGGAATCACTCCGAATGCGGAGAATCTTCAGGCAATAAGGGATTTCCCAAGGCCGAAGAACAAAGAACAATTGTTAAGTTTTCTAGGCCTCTGCAACTATTATAGAAAGTACATTAAAGGACAAATACTGAATAGTCCACACTTTGAGAGATTAAAAAAGAAAAATGCTCACTGGCATTGGACTGAACAATGTGAACGTGACTTTCAAGAAGTAAAAGACACCCTGCTTAGGAAGATAAACTTATATGCTCCAAATTGGAACCTACCTATATGTGTTGCAGCAGATAGTTCGGATTATGGTCTTGGATCTGAAATTTTTCAAGAAGTTGGAGAAGGTGAGAATGTAGAGCGAAGACATCTAGCCTTTGCAAGCCGGGTGTTAAACAAGTCAGAACGTAATTACTGTGTCACTCAGAAAGAAGCCTTAGCAATAGTCTGGACATTTCAGAAATTTAGGTATTTGCTACTTGGAAGAAAAATCATAGTTTATACAGACCACAAAGCGCTAACCTTTCTGATGCAATGTAAGCTAGTCCATGGCAGATTGACCAGATGGGTTTTGTTATTACAAGAATTTGACTTTGAAATCAAATATATATCAGGCAAGGAAAACAAGGTGGCTGACGCCTTGTCGAGAATACCCCTTGGATTGGATGAAATTGAATCAACACAGTTAGGAATGAAAGACACACACATATACTATATCAAAGGGGTATTAGGGGAGAAGGAGGTGAAACACTGCTTGCAATTCATGAAGGAAGAGCAGGAAAAGGACAGTTTAATAAAAGAAGTTATGGACAAACTACAAGGGAAGGACGTCCATAACAAATTAAAATTGTACTACTTAATGGTCGATGGAGTTTTGTTCAAGAGAAATCATGAAGACAGTGACGAGTGGAAAGTATGGGTGCCTGAAAAGTATGTGACTTATTTCATTCTACAACACCACTTTAGCTACGGTCACTATGGCACTAACAAGTGTTATAAAATTATGAAAGAAACATTGTACTTTCCGAACATGGCTCGACGCATTCAGAAAGTTATTACCAATTGTGAATTATGCCAGCTAGTTAAGGCTGATAATGTCAAGCGCGCTGGAGAAATGCAATGTGTAGTGCCTAATGAACCAAACGAATTAATTGCTTTAGACATTTTTGGTCCACTACCAAGGTCTAGGGGGGGTGTAACCCAAATCTGTGTAATACTGGACGTTTTTTCGAAATATATAAGACTATATCCTCTAAGGAAGGGTACGGCCAAAGCAATTTGCTCAAAGTTGATCAATGACTATATTCCTTGTGTGGGCCAGCCAAGAAAGTTATTAACCGACAATGGACCTCAGTTCCTAAGCAAAGTATGGACTGAATGTTTTAAGAATTTGGATATCGAATTAATTAAAACATCATTCTACCATCCCCAAGGAAATGCCGTTGAAAGGGTCATGAAAGAAATAGGGCGTTGGTTTCGAACATATTGCTGTAATAACCATAAGAAATGGGCCTATGAACTAAATGCGATAGAAGATGTCATTAACACAATCCCTCACAACTCGACTTCTCTAACACCTTTTGAACTTATGTTTAAGAAAAAACCACCTCGTATTGTATATGAGTATGTTCGATTCCCAAATACTGACTGTGACTATACCGACAAAATTAGAGTAGCCTTGGAAGAATTGAAGAAAAACGCTCAAAGACGAAAGGAAAACCATGATGCATGTATAAAACCAACAACATACAAAATTGGAGATTTAGTACTTGTACAGACACATTATAAATCTTCAGCCTTAGAGAATGAGATTAAGAAGTTTAAATTCTTATATGAAGGGCCATTTGAGGTAATTGGTAGAGACCACAGTAACTCCTACACAATTGCGTACCCAGGAGGGGGTAAAGTTAAAGGAAGGTACAATATCATAGCTCTAAAGCCTTTTAAATGCAGAGCTAGTTTAAGATGAGTGAAAAGATTTAACACTAGTGCAAGGCACAGGTGTGTAAAAGATAAACTCCATCATATTGGAATTTCCTATTATTATTAAGTTGTAGTTAGCATATTATTATTCAGTGCCACAAAACACTTGTAAATAGTACTGATTGTTGTGGCTGCGCACAATTCAACTGTAATGATAGTAAAAGTTTATAACCACTAAGTGGAAGCTGTCACTTACCAATATTGATGATCTCGATCAGATGTGCAGTCTTCGGCTGTTACCACAGCATACCATTACATAAGTTTATTGTCTATTAAGACTTTCTTTTAGTAAATATATAGTTTGTAAGGTATACCGGAGCATTAGAATGAATAGAATGAGTGGAGAAGAAACGAGGTGTTACTATGATAGAATAAATGTGTAATGAATTAAGAAGTAAAATATCATATAGAGAGGGTACAACAGCACAGTCAAGACTCAGTTCCTGTAAATAAGGCCACTATCTAGGCATTGCCTTTAAATGATACCGAAAGGTTCGGGATTTGGTTAACACAGGCATAGCTGAGGTCCAGGTAGAACCTTCAAATGACTCTGTTGTTACATCTCATAGCCTATATGTGAATATATTCAAGATGAAGTAGAGTGGAGAAGAAGTTATTACTTATGGGGAGAATATAATGTAATGTATTGAAGAAATAAAATAAAAATGAAGCTTGTGATGGATGATGCTAGATTAGCAAGAAACAATGGTGTCCCAGTCGTATTAGCGAGGGTTGATTGTACTGGTCCAGGGACCAAATATGTGATTTAAATAATGTTGCCGGTTATACAACAGTAAAATGGTTCAAAAGGATCGGTCTTATGAAGAATATAATGTACCAAGGGCAGGTAATAGAATTTTTTAAATTATTTGAATGGTATGCTTGGTAAACAGGCGGAGGCCTATGACAGCTAAAGATGATGTTATTAATAACAATTCTGTAGTATAATATACTTACTGTAATTTTGGTTTTTAAGTGATAAGGACAGTAACTCTGTGTCGAAATGTGTGTTACAGACTATATGCCGTTCCAACCAGTAGCGGCTTATGGAAAACCACCAGGGAAAGTTACCTCAAGACATCGGTCCTCGTGATATGAAAAATGTGTTATTAGCCAAATGTAAAATATAAGCTCTCCTTACCTAAAAGGTAACATTTACAGGAAAGTTTACCATAACCATTTATAATGGTATGGATGTCAAATGGTATGGTAAACTTGGGGGGGCTGTAGCATTACCGATACTACAATAACATCCTTGAGGTAGGCGTTCCATGCCACGGGCCAGTTAGTACTCTTAAGGAAGTTTCCATAACAACAGGAAATACACAGAGAGACTAAGAGATTGATTAGAGCAGCAGCTAAGGAGAGCTTGCTAGGAAGAAGTCCGATAATGTATTTAATGAATGTATTTAATTTAAAATAAAAGAGTGATTTTTAATTGTGCAAAAAAGGTACTAACAAATTAATTATTTGATTAAGCTGCACAAAAGATATCTTCCGAAATAATATAAATAGAATCACAATATAAATACAACACGGCATATTTCTTAATGAATAAGCAACCAACTGCTATTAAGAAATACGACATGGCTTGTTAAAGCAAGTTAAAGAAATATCAACAATTAAAAATTCTCAAGGTTAAGTGTAAAAGTGTTTGTAACAAACAGCCAAAATTAGAAAGCGCTACTAGTAGCACAGAAGTGGCTATCATAATACAGGGCGTTTCATTTATGATGTGTCCGCGTGCACGGCAATAGTCGCGCGGCGCAGCGCCGGCTTGCTTCCTGCTAACTCATAAGGGGCAGCTACCATGCTCAGGAACGCCTCTTGCCTGTGTCGATTTCTTACCTTATGGCATGTGCTGGAAATGTTGGCCATTGGCTTCAATAAATGCTTGACATCATCTAAGGATGTTTTGGCTAACTATCTGCAGTGTTTGTGAAGAAATATTATTAATTTTAGTTCTTATGTTTTCCCTGAGTTCCTCTTCCGTACGGGGATTTGAATCATAAACCTGCTCTTTTAGGTAACCCGACAAAAAGAAATCACAAGGTGTCATGTCTGGAGAACGTGGAGGCCATAATCCATGACTGATAATTTGATTCTTATTGTAAACACATTTTAAAGCACGCATTGAATTTTCAGCTGTATGGGGAGTTGCACTGTCTTGTTGAAAATGACCGTAATTTCTTTCATCTTCTGTCAGTTGTTAAAAAAAGGTATTTAAAATTTTGCCACGTAGCAAGAAGATGTAATTGCTTCAGTAAAAAACACTGGTCCAATAATTCACCTTGTATTAATTACACACCAGACTCCAACTTTTACATCATGTCACGGCTGTTCATGGATAAGATGTGGATTTTCTGTTCTCCAGTACCAACTGTTTTGACTATTTATGCATCCACTTAAATAAAAATACGCCTCATCAGTGAAAAATGTCAATTGTAGACCTAGCTCGCCTTCGTGCACACATTGCATAAACCAGTTTGCAAACCTCATTCATGCAGTGTAATCTGCTTGTTTTAATTCATACACAGCAGTTGTTCAATAAGTACGCATTATAAGAATTTTTGTAGCCCTAATACACATCAACTTCTTGAGAGAGTCGTCTGAGGGATTTTCTGGGAGAGTTTTCCAAATGCGATTCAATTTCTTTGACTTTTCTTTCAGTAAGAATGTACCACTTAGGCAAGTCCATTAGGGAACCTGTAGCATGCAATTTGTTTACCAATCTTTGTGTAATTGACCTTTGTGGCACTTCGGCTCCTGGAAATTTTTCAATAAAAATACGCCTGCACCTTCTTGCAGATTCGTATTTCACATAACAATCATAAACGTAAACTCGTTGCTCCAAAGCATACTTCATCTTGACTTCACAGTATACTTGATCTTCACTTCACAAAATCTAACTGAGAACTGAGTTGCAACAGCGCATTTGCTGTGTTGCGAAGGGCTCGATATCGCCCGAGGGGCTGCCCACGCATTGTCGGAGCACGGGATTACCCGTGCGGAAGTGGAACTTCAGGAAAACATAAGAAGTACTTTTATTTATTTATTTAACTGTACATTCTGATGGTTCATTCTCTAGAGTCTACAACAAACCGTTATTTCTTAATACTGTATTAAAATTTATAATAAACAAAATTTTGTAAAATAAACACAAATCCTATATACTATGAAAATAGTACAAACAATTAAC
>JARYHS010015644.1:0-24961 GCA_031002005.1 Vandiemenella viatica
GATGAGAGGATATAACAGAGAAGTTAGGGAGTTTGGTTACAAAACTTTGGTCAGATCATTTGTTGAATATGGTGGTGTAGTATTGGACCATATTTTGGAGATCAAATACAGGAGTTGGAAGGTGTGCAAAGAAGAGCAGCTAGATTTGTTTGTGGAAATTATCGCAGAACCCAGTCAGTAACTGATATGATACAGGAGCTGGATTGGGACTCATTGGAGGAAAGGAGGAGGGTGAAGAGAGTGCTTGAAATGTGCAGGGCATATGTTGGTGATGGGACTTGGAGGGAAATTGGTAAAAGAATTAGGAATATTGCATGGAAGGAGAAAGACGACGACCATGACCACAAGCTTGGGCTCAATTTCTTGCATAAGGGAGTGGAAAAAATTTTCTTTTGTTGTTAAGGGCGTCAGGAATTAGAACAAATTACCAAGTGTAGTGATAAATAATTTAAAAACAAAAAACAAAAAACAAAAAAACTTAAGGATTTTAAAAATAAAAGTTATCAATCTGAAAAGTAAATGGGCCAGGAATTAAACATTCCAGCTATAAAAGAAAATTTAAGTATATACATAAAGGGGAAATTAGATCACTAGGAACATTGCTACCGGAGTGTTAGCTTCATAGCAATTAAATTAATAATTAATTAAAAATAATTAAAATGAAAAAGGGAAGGCGAAGGGAGAAAAAGATGTATGTACATCATATTCTGTTGCTAAGGGAATCTATACTCTTTTTGATGAATTGTATTCAGACGACAACAAGTTTTTTTTAAATATTTAAGAACGTCTAAGTCGTCTTTCTTTTAATCATTGTACTTAGTAAAGGTTGATATTACCGGGAAAGATACGAAAATGAGAAATTCTTCTTGCTTTACCCCTTTGTCTTCTCTATACTTTCACTTCCCCCCGTTTCCACAGTGACATTCTGTAGTTTACTGGACATATTCAACTACACAATTCGCGTAAAATGCCAGGGTAACTGCAAAGAGACTGCTCGGTTGTGCGAGTGGCTGGCTGGCTGCGCCACCAGATTCCTGGTTGCGTCGCCAACAGTGACACCAGTGGCGCGGCTGGTTGCGCCGCCAAGTCGCCTAGTGTAATAAGGCCCTTACTGGTCCGTGTGAGTCTCGTGATCTGCACACTTTGTTCCTAAATTACGTTTGACCACCAGACAGGCGTCGTTCTTCTGCGCTGATTAAGTAGTTCCGTTCCAACTGGCGATGACGTAGAAATAATGTATCCCTGAGCAGTGGAGGTGAATCTAACTGACCTACTGACCTGTAATTACTGTCGCTGTATTGCTTTACATCGTACTGATGCAATCAGAATTTGGATAAGTCAGCGTCTGAGTAGAGTTATTGACGTATATTATATTGTTAATTCCTTCCGTGTTCCGAACATAATCCAATACTAAGCCATCTTTCCGAGGAATGCGCATACTTCGATAGAGGACTGGTAGATTCTGTCTGTAAGTTTGCTCAAGTTGCGGAGTGTGTCCTTTAGATCTGTGGCGGGAATTTTGACAAAAGATTAATAAACATCAAACTGATAGTCATTGGAACCTAAATGCACACATCTGCTGCTGTAATTCTCAGAAGTACTGAGTTACAATAAAATAATTAGCTGAATACTTTCAACAACAGTACACGTCGATAGCTGGAGCGTGTTTCGCTCTGAGCTGTTTTGAGATGGCGACTGGCAGGAAATGACTCCACATCATCGGTGGGCGGATTGCGCTCAATTTATTGTTCGTCTCTGTAAACAAGAAAACGAGAGCAATAATTATCAGGACTCATCAAATAGCAGTTCTAATTGCATAACTCTCTGTAGTTTTTGTTTCACATAATGATTTACTTCCGAAATTTCGTCGTTTTGTGTGAATTCCGTAAAAAATAAACTCTATACAGCTTACACCCGATATTATTTCTTAATAGCACCATGTGGTAATTTACTTTACAGCTCATGGCATTTTTCAGAAAATGATGAAGTTTTTTGTGTCAATATTTACTTATTAGTAATGCTGACTGAGACTTTGCTGTCAATTTGTATTGAGTGCTGTGTTTTTTTGAAACAGCTGACTGATCACACTACAAGCCAGCCGCCAGGCTTAGCGGTCCCAATTGACCAAACATGGTTTACCTTGTTGCTTATCCTAGCAGACCACTAAAGGCGATCTAATTTGCGTGCGAGTGGGGACTGCTGTCATCTTTAAGCTTTACACAGCTGCAGTTTGTCTTATTGCCTGTATTACCTGCATGTCAGTACCGAGCTGGTGGGTGAGCGTTACGCTGACACTTCAAATTTGGATGGACGCTAGCTCGAATCCCCACCCACCCATCCAGATTTGGGTTTTCCCCCAGTGAATGCCAGGATGATTCGCTTAAAACGCCTTCGAAGAATTCATTCCCGTTTCTAGCCACCATCATCGTCTTCGACGATGCATAAAACCAGAAACAGTAAAGACAAGGCCTCACACTCAGCGAACATGAGTGTGAAAAACAAACTAATACCCGTGAACAGTATCAACGCAGGATACAGTTCCGGTAAAACTTGTAAATGAGAAAACTTTTTACGGAATATTTTAGTAGCAACTTTCGCATTCATATCGAAGCATGCAATCCGTGGTGTCACCCTCCAATAAGACTGTCATGTTGGAAAGGTAGCAAAATTCTAATACTCGCTAACTCTGGCTGGAATTTGACCGCTGATACAATACTGGGATTGATCTAATCAAAGAAATATTTCTGCAAACCTTCAGTTGCTTCTATTATAAGTAGCTAAACGTTTCTTCTTTAAATTGATGTTTTCACATTAGAAGTAATTTGTAAACGTTGCTTTATTAACGAAAAAAGAGCTACTACTATTTCGAGAAACATATACCAAATTAACCAAATACTTTTAACATAAATTTATAAACGCTGGGTGGCAGAGTTTAAATGAGTTAGAGAGCTCACAATTTAAAAAAAAATTGCTAAAAATAAGATTTTGATGTTTAATAAAGAGTGACGTTTGCTGAAGTCACGTTGAGGTTGGCTCACAGGTCTTTAATGGACGAGACGGCTGAGCTGTTACTGAGCGCTCTCTTGAAGGATGGCCTGGTTTGTAGACACGCGTGGCGGTTTCCTGAAGTCGTAGAGAAACTTCTGGAAGCCGGCACCCATAGCTGCATTGAGCTGGAAGTGATGCGTGCGCTGCGCCAGGCGGGACACCTGCACCTGCTGTGGATGGCTCTGCAGCACCGCCCGAGATTGGCCAGCGAGTCAGTCGACGAAGGGTCTTCGATGTCTCTTCACGTAACGTTGAGGCACGGCCAGCCCGCCGCCATGCGGATGCTGCTGGACGCGGGGGCGGACCTGGAGGCGGCTAGAGAGAGAGTGACGGGTGGACTGCGCTGCACGAGGCGGCGGCATGTGGAGGCGGCGGCGGGCCCGTCGTGGCGGGAGTGCTGCTGAGGGCCGGGGCCCAGGCGGAGTGCAGGGACACAGAGGGCAGGACGCCGCTATAGCTGGCGGCGGCGGCGGGACACGCGGCCACAGCGCAGGTGCTGTGCTCGGCGGGGGCGGACACCACTGCGGGGGAGCAGGACTGGGACAAGAGGCCGCTGCCGCTGGCGGTGGACACGGGCAGCGTGCGCACCGTGAGGGCGCTGCTGGGAGCCGCCGCCGGGTGTGGCACCGAAAACGAGAGGCGGACTGCGCTGCTGTGGGCGGCGAGAGAGGGAAGGAGCAGAGCCGTCACCACGCTGGCAGTGGCGGGGGCGGACGTCAGCGTTGTAGACGTCTACCAGAACACGCCGCTCCACTGGGCCGCACGGCGCTGTGACTTGGAGGCGGTGATCCCGGCTGGCGGCTGGCGCGGACATCAACTTGATGGACTGCCGCAGGATAATTCCGCTACACAGCGCAGCACAGGCAGGCAACGCCGGTGCCGTGCGGGTGCTGCTGGATGGCGGCGCAGACGTCGACGTGGGGGATTTTCTTGGTCAGACGCCGCTGCACTACGCGGCCAGCTATACAGACAGCGTAGAGACGGCGAGAGATCTGCTGACGGCCGGAGCGGATTCCGCCGACAAGATGGCTACAACCGAACAGGGACAGACGCCGCGCGACCTGTGCCAGGGAGAGGGAGAGCTGAAGGAACTGCTCGAGTAGTTACCAGGTTTATTCAAATAAATCATTTAATGGATACTAGCAATTGACAACAGAGTTAAAACTCCATGGCTGAATTCAATCCTGTTCCCATCACTTCTCTCTTATAGTCATCTCAGATCTCTAAGCCAAAAACATCTTTATACGGTGTTGTTAAAATATTAATGAAATGAACTATTGGCCACAGCTGTATTGTAATTTTTTTCTTGTAACTCGTAAATTCGTAATTTTGGTTTCTGTTTATAAAAGTTCCTTACTCATTTCTGTATGTACCATGTTTGAGTGCACTTCGAATCCAAGATGGCACAGGGGGAGACCGATACTATTTTTTTTCTAGTAATACATGTAAACCAGTAATTACCAAACATATTGGTTAAGTGTATATGAAGCATACCGGAAACTGAAATCGGTTGAAACTTGCCAAATATTATATTAGTCCATATTTCTTTCTCTCTTATCCACAATAGCAATACACATTTCGGTTCTCTTTATTTAATAAGATTCCAATGGAACAACGTATAAAAAATTATCCTCCATTTTATTCTGTTCTACCAGTAATTCAGAAAAAAGCAAGAAACGTATAATATTTCCCTCTCGTGTTTACATATGAAACAGTAATACTTTAGAGGAGACAAGAAACTATATTAAAATTCTTTATTTCTAGCTGAAAATTCAGAAATGTCTTCAAACGCTCTTTACCATATATGAAAGTACTTGAGTTTTCTCCTCCCGTCATAGTGTTTATAAATGTTTTTTCTCCTCAAGGCGGTAGATCCCCAATGATGGAGGACAATAACCTTCGCAATACACGATTTATAGTACAGTACTAAATCAAATAAGACGCATATTTTAGCGATATAAAGAAAAAGGTGAGAAAATAATGCATTAATTAAAAAAAAAAATATGTCGTAAACTTGAGCTAGTTGGCGGTTAGCACTTAAAGAGAAATGCAGTAATACCTTTAGAGTTCTCTCAGTAGTAGTGGAGCCTACATTTTTGTATTTCTAAATCCACTGATAGCAGTGCGCTCTGTTGGCGGTTAGCGGATCTAATACCAAAATTTACCAGCATGAGAGCACTATAGCGAGGTGCCAGCTAAACTGCCAGCAGCATGGACCGTGAGAAAACGATTAAAAACCACCTCGTTTTATATATCATTATTACTAAGTACAGACAGAAAACTCACCAATGCCACATTAACAGATATTAACTTTTCTTAACTTGAAGATCCGATTCATCTAATAATTAGGGTACGACGTGTAGATAACCTCCTCGTGGTGTACCCTGGACAACGGACTGTTGATGCAGGACGGCTGATAATCTACACAATAGGCGACCGAACTAGATCCCGTATCTCTCATGGTCACACAAAGCAACATCAGAGGATGAAAATTCTGAAGATAAAATTGAACAACGGCACTTGTCAGAGCCAACTGACCCGAACGTTTGGACCCAGCGTCAGATTCTTCAAATAAATGCAGAAGGATTAACAATTGCTAAATGTGAACACCTTAGTAAACTAGCTACTGACCTCAAAATCGACATCTTAGCTGTTCAAGAGACCCACATGACTGAAAAAGATTTGGTAAGCGGGGGCACGATTGCAGGATACAAAATGATAGCGATACTTCCCTCTCGTATACACGGATCAGCCATATATGCCAAAAGTGACATCTCGGAAGTGAGCTGTCAAAAAGTCAATGAAATAGAAATAATTACTGCCAAACTCAACAATTTAACCACATCGGAAGGTATCACACATGCTAACTTCTCAGAACTCCTAGCCTCCAGAGACTAGCATTTGGAGAACACGCATGTGAACAGGTCATCGCGTAACGTTACGGTCTAATTGCTTGTGGAACATTAGAGGATTCAGATATGAAATGTTTACGAAATCTGCCAAAGAACTGCATCGATGGAAAGGGGATGAATGTAAGACAATTCTTGGTGAAAAAATTGAAAAGCCGAGACAATGCAATCGGAAAATAAATTGATCAATGGCTAATTTTTAACATATTATGGATTTATTATGAATTCATAAGTTTCTGCCATAACATTATGCATTCATTTCCCCTTTACCATCTGTATTAATAGAGCGGTCTGGTTGCTCAATGTTTAAGGCGTCTGACTGGAGACTGAAATCCCAGTCTCAGCTGTGACTTTCAAAGGACAATAAACCAAACTGCAGCTCTACCACAGCTTGCTGTGTAATGTGAAGTAAGCCAGAACGCTTCTGTGGTTCGGATTCCACGTTAAGCTTTAGGTTCCCTATACCAGGTACTATTTATTACTATGTTAGTTCACATTGCATAATGAATCGACTGTTATCTGGTGGCCGAACAATCCTCCGAGACCTCCCGGCCAATAATGCCATATAATTATTAATTGACAATCAGTAATCATAGTACAGTACATATTTATAGTACATCCTACAGAAATACAAATATATCAATCATATATTCTGGAGTTCCAGGGCATTTTGAGCTATAAAGTAGGTAAAAAACCAACTTTTCATAAAAGTGTGAAATTGTTGTGATTTTTCCAAGAACTGTTGCTCGTTTAGTTTTGAGTTTACAAAAAACTTTGTACTACAAAAGTTTTAGGAAATTTTGTCCTCTTCCAAACTATAAATAATTTCTTGCTGGACTCATCAGGAAGGAGTTATAGACGAAAAACTGAAGAAACGAACCAAAATTTTGACATTGTTTTGGCCACAGAAAATTGTACCAGGGTTGGCTGAGGTCGAAAACTTGGTACCTGCATACCAATATAATGAAGATAAAAAAGAAAAAAATCTCCTACGTGATTTAATGCAAGGTAAATCTACCCACTTACTTAACTAAATGTGAACACTTATTCTTCTACAGTTTCTGCTTTTAAATAAATAATGCATTTTTAGGGAATAATTCTCTTCACCCTTGATCCTACTCGTATCTTCCAGTGAATCCCTTTCCAGCTCCTTTATACTATCGCTTACTGACTGTGTTCTGTGGTACTTTCCAAAGAAAAATCTAGCTGCCCTTCTTCACATCCCCTCCAACTCCTGTAGTTGAAACCCAGAACATGATTCCACCATCTTATTCAAGCAATGGTCTGACCAAAGTTTTGTAACCCAATTCCATTACTTCTCAGATGCATTTCCTCTGCTTAAGAGAACGATTTGGAATTCTTCTACTACTACCTGTCGAATGTATCCTGCCCATTTGTGTTTGTTGTCAAATGGTATACCAAAATACTTACATTTCTAGTCTTCAGCAAGCAATTCTTTCCCTACCTGTTAATCATAATAAACCTTTAGTAATATTTCATAGAAACCAACAGCGGATAAGTTCTTCTTCAGCGTGCTATATCTTTGCTTTAGATTTGTTATTGTCAGCTGATTGGTGTTATGAGTTTTGTGTTGGATGTAATATTATATATAAGGGTGAGTAGACGAAGAAAGAAAACGATGTGAGGGCAATAAATGTTACACTTATCAGGAGGTATGTTTCCATCTGTCAAGTGTTCGTGGAGCCGTGCAGGAAATTTACTGCTTATTACAGTTCAAAGGATTAAAATTTGTTGACAAACAATGTTTGGGTATGTGGTTGTTGTGTTTTAAGTGAGCCCTTTTTCTTTATTAACAATCGTAACTTGAGTTCCAATGCCGAGTGTAGTATGTATAATCTGATTCATAAAATTTTCGACGTATGTTTAATTTTGTCGTGTTTAATCATTTATTACTAATGGGTAAATTGCTCTGCACAACTTAGGAATATTATTTGGTAGAGTCTTACTATGTTGAATTTGATTTATTTTTGAAACTGTAAATTTTTACTGTAATGCATCAATGTGGAAATCTTTAGACAGCGATTCATTACTATTATGTATTAGTTCTATTAGGGTGATGCATTTTAGATCCGTTCTTATGTTTTTACGCGTAACAGTACTGAAATTAATAGCTGGAATGCCATTTGCTTTATGTGTGGTGTACCGTTACTTTCGCGTTGTTTTGTCTGTGTTTGTGGCTATCTAACATTAGTATGTTCGTTACAAATGATCCAAGCTGCTGAAGATAACAATTTGTAATTCTGTGACAGTTGTTTTCATTTTGTGTCTATCCATATTTTTTTATTTACAGCTAGTCATATTTTGTGCTTTTACAGTATATTGAAAATTATTAAATTAATTAGATATATATATTGCTCAACACAATTGCAATGACTGAAAGATAAGGATACAAAATCAAGAAATATGATGAAATGAAGGTAATTTTGCTTTAGCATGTAAGTTGCATTCAGTTAAGGAGATTGTATAATATGCTGGTGTCTGTGAAAACACGAGTGCCCTAAAATAGTGTGAGAGGAACATTACCATAAAAATTGTTTTTGTTTAACTCCCTTTTAACAAAGGTCATGTTTGTCCTTGTACGGGTTAATGGGTATGAAGTTATATAACAGAATTAGAGCTCAGTGTTAAAAAAATTGAAAAAAAAAATATTTTTTTCGTCCTGAGTAGAAATTTGCCATACAATGTGCAATACACATCTGGGAGCAATCTGAACATACTTTGTGGGCTATTGCAGTTATTCCATATGTATTCTCCAAGTGTGCAGTCAGTTAGTCTAACTGCGCAGCTACCAAGTGAGCTAGGCTATCTGCTTCCTTCTGAATCCTGGGTTTAATTCTTGCCTTGGCTATTTCATTGCATCTCATTAATCATATTAATAACCAAACTCTTCACAGATTAATATTTGTAGAGGGCAAAAGTAGGTAGGTATAGGAAAGGAGGAAATGGGTCTGTATGGAAATTGCCACTAGAGCATTGGACTCCATCACAATAAAAATTAAATTAAAAAAACTTTTCCTGTTATAACTCAATCCAAGCTAGCTACTCTCTTTGAAAACTTTTATGATTTTTTTATTTAATATACTATGTTGGCATTTCTCTATGTAATTGTTTATCTGTTCTTTGCATTAAAGCAATTTTTTTTATTTATTTCTTGTTTACAGGTAAAAAATTTAAAATCAACAAAACTATATTCTTGTGTTGTGAACAAGTGATATTAGCCTGTTGAAAAATTTAAATTTTTAAACTAATCTGTTTTGAGCAATATGAGTATATCTAATGAGAACAGTTATGGCATCATGCCTGTGGCCAGGCCATCACAGTACACATGTGTCAAGTGTCTTCAACAGCTCACCAAAAAGGACTTGCTAATAAGGCATGTTTTTAGTCATTATCTATTACTAAATATGCCACAACATATTTGCCAATACTGTGGGAAGATCTTCTCAAATTTATCGAAATTGTATGCCCACCATTTTGAACAGAGAAAAGAAACTATGTTTAAAGAGGCATCAGTATTTCAACTTGCTTGTGCCTTTTGTGACAAATCATTTTTGTCTTTTGGCTCTCTGACAAAACATGTGTTCATCCATATTACAGATATTTCAGCTCCCTTATATGTTTGCACAAATTCCTCTGAAGTTCTTGAAGATGTGTCAAAATTGTATCTTCATAAATACTACAGCAGAACTTCACAACGAAGGTAAGAAAAGGCCTTACTTTTTTATATTTATACTGCAGTTATATTCATTTTCTTATTATTTCTTGTGATAAAACATTTTGTCCTAAAACTGACCTTATGTTTGCTTGATTATTATCCATTGAATCAAATGAGAATTTAGTGGTTGATCCTGTAGGTAACATGTATATAGCTTTCTGTGTGGTTAGTTGTAAGTGATCTATTAGTCAGTATTTCACCATGAGTTAATCAATGGCCCCTAAAAGTGATGAAAATATAATACTGAGAACTATAGGATGTAGAGGGTTTGCCCCAAAAGTAATGAGACCAAACTGATTAAAGTCAATTTACTAAACATTTTTCCAAATGCACTTAATGGTGTTCCAAATGGGCCACTTGGGTATTGATACACTGCTTCAAGTGGTTAAAAGCATTTTGTAAAGTCCTCCCCTGGCATGACCTTTATAACTATTGTAACAACTGCTTGAATCTCAGGAAAGAACTCTAAATGTTAGTGTTTCAGAATCCTCTTGATCTTAGGAAACAAAAAAAGTACAGCAAGTGACCTTGGAGGGCAGTACAATGGCTGCTGCAGTATTACCACATTTTAGGCCCTAAGAAATCCCTCATCAACAGCACTGTGCTGAGCTGGAACATTGTCATAACGCCACCTGCAATTAGTAATGTTCATACGGGCTCAAAAAACTCATTTCACCAATCACACATCACTTTTTGTAGGACCTTCCTCATCAGCAATTTTTATCACATCCTTATGTCTCATTTCAGAACAGTCTTCACATTCATCATTTTTTTTTTTATACTGATGGCCTCCTAGAAAGTTCCTCATCTTCCACTTATTACCGACCAACTTGTGCCACCCGAAATCTTGAGCATGCGATAGACTATCATATGTGTAAGTATTTGTCAACATATTGAATGTTTCTGTAATGGATTAGTCAAGTGTATCACAATATTGGTTGCTCCAAACTTCCATGCATCTTGAATTGTAATGAGCCTTTATCTCATGTGTGGCCCTGATCCTCCCAGAGTTTGGAGGTCCAATTTTATTCCACTGACTACCTACCAATAATTCAACCTGGTTAGCACAAGCTTGGCTTGTTGAAGTGACTACAGAAAACCAGTCTCATTACTTTTAGGATATACTCTGTATACAAATCTCATGTTTTATGAGTGCTTTAGTGGGTAATATCAAGATGGGGATACCTTTGCGGCCTCGTGTAGTAAACACATAGATCACGTAGTGTATATGACATCATTGGGACGCATTCAGTCTGCACGTTCCAACACTGTAGATATGATCTGAAAATTGGATATCTGCAGTATCATGTATTATGGTTACGTTTCACTTTGGTCCAGGCTGCATTTATAAAATATGATTTCGTCAATCATCTTTTGAGTTTATGTTGTAATGCAGCCTGGACTATACATCACAATGATGTCATATATACCATGTGATCTGTGTGTTTACTATGCGAGGCCGCAGTGGTATCCCCATCTTGATATTACCTGCTTTAATTAGTACAAATTTATGTTAATAATGGAATTTTTCTGTAGTGTGTTTATGTGATGCAGGTATTTCTGCTTACGGGGATTTATAACATATTTTCTTGAGGTTTCTTTACTTTACTTTGTCCTGCAAGTTATTTTTGTAATATTTTTTTAATATGGCATTATGAGGGTTGGTGTAGTAGGACAACGATAACTGCATTTTTATATTAATAGCACTTACTATATTTACAAATATTATTTTTCAATCTAAGGTACTGTTTTGATAATAAAGTTCTATGTAGCTATTTATGATACTGGATATTAATTTAATCTTACTGGTGTATGGTATGGGCTTATTTTGATGTTCCATGTGGTATTATGAAAATCATAAGTCTCTAGTTTTTTAAACTTTTTGTATTGTGTATCATGAAATATTTGCTTAAGCTGTCTTATTAAAAGTATTTTAATACTATACTGCAGATATTCCTGTCAATAGTGATTTACAGCAGTGAATGATATTAAGTTCTGTTATGGGAAACTTTTGACTGATAATGAATATTATACAGTTTGTTAATTTTAACTATAATTATTCTCAATTTTTTATACAGATCTTAGGTAAACTGCAAAAAATAGTGATACTTACAAATATTTAGCTTATGAATAGGTAGTCATAATTTCAGGTATAATTAATTTTCTTTTTAAATAATGTAGTATATAAACGTTTCATTTGTGTGGTCCATAGTGAGGAAAAGATAAACAGGAACCTTAAGAAAATAAGAAAAATCTTCTTTCTTGTCTGTAAAGATAATTGATATTCAAAATTTCACTGTGGGTGTGATATAAAAAATATTTGTTTTGCCAAATTCAGCTGTAATTATCTACAGAATTCAAGGTCTGTGATAAGTAAAAGGTGTGAATCTTACCCTCATACTTCTGAATACCTGTCACTTCTGTGCATTATTTCTTTACATATCAATTTTGGTTGCTGGTATCATAGATTTATGGTGATTCAAAATTGTATATAGTGACAATTCTACATTTCATTGGTTTGCCCTCTGTTAATAGGTCATGTATAAGGTAAGTGGTTACTGGTTTAAAATATTACTGGAGCTAAATTCCTCTCAATTAGTAAGTCACCTTTTTTCAACTGCTTTCAGAGTTATGATTAAACCAGGATCATTATTGAAACATATTTTATCATGGGTTTAGTGCCATTGTTATTTAGGGGATACCTACAGATGACATCTAGCTGGGTTAGTCAGCATGGAATAATATAAAAATGGGCCATTTTACTATGTTACAAGATTGTAGACTAAAGGTATAAAGGTGTAAAGGTAGCAGACATCAATAACACATATGAAAGCATTGTAATTACTGATTATATAATACTTTTCAGCAGTAGGTTATGGTGAACTCGGGTGTGGGTGCTATGGACGAATTGTTGTGATTTGATGGAGTTCTTCTTCTTTCTTTAGGTATCAATTTGAGGATTGGTTTGTGATATCTGCATTCCTTGTTGATTCTATATAGCTATATATAGCATTCATAATTTTGTTCATATAGCATATACTTCTTCTGTGATTTTTTCCTTCGAGAATCATCTCAAGCAAACCTTTGTATTGCAAAATATAGCCTATCATTTTGTCTACTCTTTTCTCTAAGTCCTCCCATAATCTTATTTCTACAGAAACTCTTCTGAATACTTCATCTTTGGTGTCATAATCCATCCATCATATCTTCAACATTCGTCTGTAACACCAGAACTCAAATGTTTTCAGCCATTTCCTCTATGGTCCTTGATTCACTTCCATATAGGGTAATGCATCAAACATATTTTTAGAATAGTCTTATGATGTTAGAAGTGAAAAGCTTCTTTTGTTTACTAATAGGATGTTTAAATTGATGATTTTGGATACTATTTCTTTTCTGCTTCTCCCATTTTCTATGACTACTTGTAGAATAACAACAGAAACTGTACAAGAGAATTGTAAATGTTTCTATGAACAAAGATAATTATATTGTATGAAGTCGAGAGGGAGACAGTTGAACGTTGTTGGTTCTTGCTAGACATGAAAGTTATTACTTTGGTTAGAATAGAATGAATAAGTTTCTTCCACGGATTCTGCAGTCTACAGGAAAAGAAGTCTAGTTTCAGAATAATTGTTGGTTGTTAGTCCCGGTGAGGGAATGTTTTATGTTGAAAGTGAAAGAATAAATCTAGTGCTTTCCTGAACTGTGAATATTAATGTTTGTTAAGTTACATGGCGACCGTGACAGTGACGCGTGGATAAATTAGTAGCGGAAATCGATATAACAGAATTGTTTTCCATATCCGTGAAAACACGCTGGAAGAGAAGTGAAAAGTTTGTTTATATTAGAACTGAAGCAGATCAAAGACAATAGCGCAATAGAGAGTCTACACCAAGCGTTAACAGAGATCTAGGCAAAGACGACAAGAAGAATGTACTGACAGTAAGAGCGTCGCAGACCAGCAATTGCAGCGATATAAACTATCCAGTGAAGGAAACTCACTGCAAGGAACAGCTGACGAACAACGGCGTAAACGACGACGCATGTTTCGAGAAACATCCGGGTGAATACATCGAAAAGATAGGAATTATAACCCATATATTTCCCTAGCAATTCAATAACAATTCTTCCTGATTAATATCTTTTCAATTTCTTTAACAAACGCTTATTTTCTCATTCTGTCATCGGTGATGACAAAAAAATTACTTCTTGTCACAACAGACAATGAGACCTTTCAGACAATTAGTAAAGTTGAATTTTGTACTTTTGAGTAGCTTTGAGCTATTGCATGTCCGGTAGGCTTGTTTAATCAGTCTCTCAAGCTTGTTTACTTTCATTTCTTGGCATATTTGAGCCGAAATATTTTCTCAATTGTTTTTCTTCAGAGAGAGCGATGATAGAAGGTGTCTCCAAGGGGGATAAGATTTCTATGAGTGATTTATAGAATCTAGTTCTCTCGAATAAAGAAGAATATCGTTCACTTTATACTAAATTAGAAGAAAGTAGCTCTGCCATTCAGGCTGACATTCACTCACTAAAGGAAGACAATCTTGCCCTTCATACTAAATTAGAAGAAAGTAGCTCTGCCTTTCAGGCAGAACTTAAGACTGAAAATAGAAAATTAGCAGACTCCTTACATATGGCAATCGGAATGGAAGTATCATTCTCAAGAGAGTCTGGGGAAGTCACTTTGGATAAAGTGGAGATAACTGGTGGACAGGACGGAAGCGGGATAGAGTGGAAGGACTTGGATTGTGGCAGTGACCATATGACTATGGTGGCATGTATTAGGGCTGGTGCTTCCCAACAGGATAGAGAGCAAGGTTGGTATGCATATGATGAAAATTTGAAGGAGTTATTATTGAGAGAAAACAACAAATTAGAACAGAAGGAATCGTATTCTCCCACAATTGAGGTAAAATTCGAGGGCCGCAAGGTTGAGGCGCTCCTTGACACCGGAGCAGTATTGACGTGTTTTTCTGAGGGCCTGTATAAGAAGATTGCTGAAGAATAGTAGACAGGAGAGTGGTCTGTCAATGGGATGACTGTGATTTCTGCAACGGGGCACAAAACAAAGACTGTTAAGCGTGTTCTACAAGTAGAAGGCGAAATCGGAGGATTACGTGTGGAAATAGAACTTTATGTAATTCGAGGGCTCAATGTGGATTCCGATTGGTTCACATCGGTGGGAACCATGTTGGACATGAACGAGGGTACACTAGAATTTACGTGGCAGGGAAAACGTATGAAGGTGGAACTGAAGAGGAAGGTAGTGAAAGAAAAAGAAGAAATGAGTGAAATTCAAGTAGTCTCTTGGGGAGATGCTGAGTCAAGGCGGCACAAGAAGGCATGTCTTGTGTTGGAAATAGACGTTGGGTCAGGCTGCGAGGAGCGTGGTGTGCAAGACACTATCGACGAGTTTCCTGACGTATTCTCAGATGTGCCAGGATTAATCCGCGGTTACAGCTGTAAGTTGAAAATTAGAGAAGGGACATATAATAATGTCACTGAAGCCTTACAAAAATATGAGTTGGGGGCAGCCTGGGGGACTAGCCACGGCTGATGGTTAAAGTTTCACACCGACATATTCACTCTACTCCGAACGAAACAATGGACATTAGGACATGCTATACTTAAAATCTGATCCAAAGATAAGGCCCAAAATCATTCTACTTGTCTTTTGCTCAAGCGAGAGGACACCTTTGCATAATCGCCAAAGTGATTTATAAACACCTTATATATTAAAATATCAGGTGAATACCCTACCCCATCTTTGAGTGCAGATTTCCTTGACGAATTCAACATTTGGGGGGGGGGGGAAATGCCTCTTTCGTCACATTTTTCTGACGAGAGGGGGGGGGGTGTAGCATAACAACAGAAACTGTACAAGAGAGTGTTAAATGTTTCTATGTAAAAAGATAATTGTGTTCTATGAAGTCGAGAGGGACACAGTTGAACGTTGTTGTTTCGTGCTAGACATGAAAGTTCGGTTAGAATAGAATGAATAATTTTCTTCCACGGATTCTGCAGATTACAGGAAAAGAAGTCTGGTTTCAGAATAATTGTTGGTTGGTGATCCCGGTGAGGGAATGTTTTATGTTGAAAGTGAAAATAAATCTAGTGCTTTCCTGAACTGTGAATATTAATGTTTGTTAACTTACATACGCTATCCTGGTATCTGAAATCTTTAACTTGCTCAATTAATTGTTCGTCTAATTTCAACAGTATTAATTTTTAACACCCCTGGGGCAAATATTTCAGACATTTTGTAGTTTTTTAATGCTCAGTAAGGATCTCTTTCATTTTAACAAGTTTTTCATGCGAATTGCCTTCATTTTCTGAAAAAACTGCAAGATCATCTGCAAATCACAGAATATTAATGTTTTGGCTGTCAATGGAAATTCCCACCTTTACGTGATCTATTACAGCAAGACTCCTTAACAAAATTTGGAGATGGGCCACAATTTCCATTCTCAGTTAGCCAGTGGGCCTCATAATACTTGCCTACAGTTACAGTAGATATTTAAACATAACAAACAGATAAGTCATACAGTAAAAAACCATCAAAGAGGCCTTTGAATACGCTTTTAATTATAATCAAAAAATAAAATAATACCGGCAATGTTACCTTTTGCAGAGACTTTTGAGCTAATATATTGTATACCGCTGCCCACAGGCTTAGGGTTCGGCAGCCATGCATTATGGCTGCCAATGCTTCTTGTATACATGCCTTGAATAAAATAGTTGTAAGAATAGAATCCTGCCTTTCTCCCTTTTCTTCCTTTGATTCTGCTTTGAATTTTCGAAATTCGATTATTTCATCTTCTCATTTAGTTTCCTCATTGTTCTTTTATTTTGTATTTTAGTTCCAGTATTTTCAGGATTCAGAACATTTGGTTCCAATTAACGGTTTAAGAAGCCTTCTTAAGATCTACCAACGCTATATACAAGCCTTATAGATATCCTTGTCTTTTCTTATAAACATCTCAGTATAGACTCTGAGAGCACTCTTGTGCCACTTCCTTTTCTGAAACCAAACTGGGAATCACTTAGCTCTAGGTCAGTCCTCTGTTCAATGCCACATTGGACAGTTGATGGTCATCAATGAATCTTTCACGGGTGTCCAGCCGGATAGAGTCAAAGAATGACGACGTTTTAACAACCTGAACGGTTGGCTTCATCAGGTCTGTTGGTGATTTCCAGAAGTAATTATCTCAAATAGACCTGATGAAGACAACCGAGCAGGTTGTTGAAACGTCGTCATTCTTTGACTCCATCTGGCTGTACATCCGTGAAGAATTCATTGAATTAATATGCCGGGAAAGTCTCCATTTACAGTTGATGGTATTATTTTCGATTCATTAGAAACCCAACTTAATATCGAAAGTAATTTACTTCTAAATACTTTCTATCATATAGGAACTATTACACCCCTCTCAAAAACTTTGGGTGTATTTCATGTTTTAATATTTCACAAATCAGTAGGTAAAATGATTCCTTTGTTCCCTGATGTTTTTTCATGTTCAGTAAGAATATCATCTTTCACCGAGACTTTCCTCTCTTTTAGCTGTACTGATGCTTTAAAAATGTGTACCTCAAAACATGGTCTAATTTGTTTTAATCCACAGCTATTTTCCTTTATATTATTGATGGGTTAAGTTATTCATAATCATATAAAACTCAAAGGTATACTCCCAATATTTTGGCAATATCTTCTTGGTCGTACAAAACGTCTCTCTTTGGCTTTCTTATTTTCCTTGTAGCATCACTGAATAAAATTTTGGCAGTTATACAGATGGAATAAGTAGGGTTGTGTTTAAAAATTGAGTAAAAGGACAGGCAGTGGAAGTAAAGAGTTGAAGAAAAAGTACCTAAAATTTTGGTTATTAGTATTAGTAAGTAATTCATAAAAATTAACCATTAACTGAAAAAGGTGCTAAATTAAAGTATTATTAAAAATATAAAAATGATCAGTGATTCATGTGATTATGAAACTAACCACTGCCTCCATTAAAAGATGGTCATGTTAGATGAAGATTTATTACTTCTTGTATCACATAAGTACATACGAGGGCGGTCCGATAAGTACTTAGCCTCAAAAGAGAAACGACCCAGCGATGCTCCAACTTCTTTAACCCGTCTGAAAAATACGTTTTCTGTTGATCTGCAAAGTAGGCCTCCGTGGCGGCGATAACCTCCTCATTCAACTCAAATTTATGCCCGGTGAGTGTCTTCTTCAAGTTAGGAAACAAAAAGAAGTAGCAAGGGGCCAAATCTGGAGTATATTGTGAATGGGGCAGCAATTCGTAGCCCAATTCGATCAATTTGGCCTTGGCAACGGCGGAGGTTTGAGCCGCTGCATTGTCATGGTGAAAGAGCACTTCTTTCTTCGCCAAATGGTGCCGTTTCTTCTGCGATTCGGTGTCGAATCGGCCCAATAATTCGGCGTAGTAAATCCCTGTGATCGTTTTGTCCTTCTCCAGGTAGTCGGTGTAGATCACACCTTGTGAATCCCAGAAAACGGAGTACGTTCGCCGGGTAAAGTCCACTGTTTCGAATGTTCCTTGGTCTCTGGTGTGTACCAGTGGATCCATGTTTTGTCGACGGTTACATAACGACGCAGAATCTCCTTCGGATTGCGCTTAAACAGCGTCAAACATTGCTGTGAATTGGTCTCACGGTTGCGCTTGTTGACTGGAGTGAGCAAACGTGGCATCAATCGCGGCGACAGCTTTCTTATGCCAAAAATTTCATGCAAGATATGACCCTCGCGTTCTTTTGAGATGCCTACTCTCCCAGCAATATCGCGCACCTTTATTCGGTGGTCTGCCAATACGAGATCGTGAATTTTTGCCACGTTATCCTCCATAGTAACCGTTTTCGGGGCACCTGGGTGTGGCTCATCAAAAACCGATGTGCGACCACGTTGATACTCGTTAAACCAATTTTTGACAGTCGCCATCGAAGGAGAGGAGTCACCGTACACAGCATCTAAGCGCACTTTGATTTCGCTGCACGACTTTCCTTCCAAAAACAAGAATCAACTCTTCGACCGATTACGCTCTTTTTCAATTTTCTAAACTCCGCGGACACACCAACTTTCACACATGATCAAAACAATTTAGCTGAAATTTTAATAATAGCTTTCTAAGATAATGTACTACACAATAATAAATTTCTTTGGCGACAGTGGGGCCATCGGGAAGAGAGGCTAAATACTTATCGGGCCTACCTCGTATAAAAAGAAATTCTAACTACTAGTTAACAAAATCACTGATATTATTATTTGTAAAACTGTATTTCATTATTTTTCTGTAGTATGTTTTCACCACTTATCAGAATGAATGTCTCTGTTTACTTATAGAGATAGTTATGATTTTCGGTGTACAAGTCCCACATATGAGAAGCAATTTCCTGCAACTAGGCATCTAAGAAACAAGACCGGCGAGGAGCCGTTCGCTTGGAACATCTACAATAGGGGATTGAAATACAAACCATGCAGTGAGATAATTCAGTCTGTTGAAGATTTACCTGTGAGCAAAATATGCAAAAAATCGTTGATGCGTTACGGTCTTGAGTTGCGTCAGAAAATACATTCAAATGATCCTTTATTTAATAGCGTTTGCCAAACTCTGAATGGTCATCACCAGATTCATTTATGTGAACATCTATTTTCTTGTGAAATATGTGCTAAATCTGGGAACCTTAAAACCCACAAGAGAATTCGTCTAGATGAACGCTTATTTGCTTGTGAATATTGTGAAAAATCTTTCACAGCGATTGGGAGCCTTAAAAAGCATATGCATTTTCATGTAGATATCCGTCCATTTTCATGTGAAGTTTATGGAAAATCGGTTACAAAGTCTGGGCGTCTTACAATACGTAGGCATGTCGATTTAGGAGAACGGCCATTTTCTTGTGAAATTTGCAGAAAATCTTTTGCACAGTCTCATAATCTTAAAAGGCACAAAAGGATTCATTTATCTGAACGCCCATTTTCTTGTGAAATTTGTGGAAAATCTTTTACACAGTCTGGGAATCTTAAAGTACACTTGCGTATTCATTCAGGTGAACGGCCATTTTCTTGTGAAATTTGTGGAAAATCCTTTACAGAATCTGGGCATCTTAAAAACCATAAGAGAATTCATTCAGATGAACGGCCGTTTTCTTGTAATGTTTGTGGAAAATCGTTCAAATATTCTCAGTATCTTAAAATACACAATAGGATTCATTTAGGTGAACGCCCATTTTCTTGTGAATTTTGTGGAAAAACTTTCACGGTGATTGGGAATCTTGAAAATCACAAGCGAATTCATACAGGTGAACACTTATTTTCTTGTGAAGTTTGCGGAAAATCGTTTATACATTCTCAGAATCTTAAAAAGCACAAGAGGATTCATTTAGGTGAACGCCCTTTTTCTTGTGAAATTTGTGGAAAATCTTTTACACAGTCTGGGAGTCTTAAAGTACACAAGCGGATTCATTCAGGTGAACGGCCATTTCCTTGTGAAATTTGTGGAAAATCCTTTAAAGAATCTGGGTATCTTAAAATTCATAAGAGAATTCATTCAAGTGAACGGCCGTTTTCTTGCAAAGTTTGTGGAAAATCGTTCACGCTGTCTACGAATCTTAATAGGCACAAGAGGATTCATTAAGTTAAACGGTCATATTCTTGTGAAGTTTATAAAAATATGTAACAGTGTTTGTGAGTTTAAATAAGCTCAAGCGTGTTCATGTAGATGAGCGCCTATTTTTCTGGTGAATGTTGTGAAAATCGTTCATACATGCTGAGAGTAGCATATTGATTTAGGATATATGTCAATTTCTTGTGAAGATGGTTGTAAAGGTTTTACACAGTCTGAGAATCTTAAATGGCACTAGCTGATTAATTTAGAGGAAAGGCCAGTTTCTAGAGAAAAGTCTAGAAATACTTACAATGTGTTTGGGAGTCTTAACCCTTTGACTGCTGTTGACGTCTATACACGTCATGCTGCCTGCGGGCCCCGAGTGTTAATGACGGGTATAGCAGCAGCCGTCGGATTTCCCCTGAGTGCTGATGACGAGATAAGCCGCACCCGCCTGCCGCTACCTGTGTGCTGATGACGAATATAGACGCGCCGCTACCTGAGTCGTAAAGCGGACTTCTCGCCACATTTCTCAATAGCCTTTCGCAGTTTTGGTCGCTAGCTTATTGTACGAATGTTTGTCTGCTGGGAGCCTAGGCTTCGCTCTACAGTTCACTGTTCGAACGAAAATTACATCAGTGTTCTTTGTGTCCTGTATTTTATAAAGAAAATTGAAAGACGTCGTGGGTGCATTGAGGAATAAATCATGGAGATTCTTACGATGAGCGACACTGAGGATGAACTACTTCATTTTGATGGAAGTGATAGCTTTTCCACAAAATCGGAAAGCTGTATTCCTAAAACATACTCGTCAGGAGGGGTGACAATGCAGTCTCATGTTTCAACAAGTTAGTTGTTCTGAAGAATCAGAAAGTGATAGTGAAACGGCTACGAAGAAATTACGTCTTGGCGATAAATCTAACTAGAAAATCATTTTTGTCCAGTTAGTCACGCATTTGATGTTACAATATTGGGAAATGCGTGTCAAATAGGGAATGTGTCAAGTATTCTGTCAGTTTTCATGTTATTTCTTACAGAAGAACTGACGAAATATATAGCTGATGAAAAGAATCGGTTTTGTATAAGCACTATGAAGAATACTCCAGAATCAGAGCTTTCTCGAATATCAAAGTGGAAAGATACTGGATATGATGAAATGTATTGTTTCAGAGCTATTTGTCTTCTGATGCCTAGCTTGAAAAAAATTGAAAATTAGGGATTATTGGACCAGAGATGTCCTTCTAAATACTCCAATTTTTAGTGAACTTATGTCCAGATACCGCTTTTTGTTACTCTGGTGAGGTTTCGTGCGATTTCGCCGCAACACGCCCCCCCCCCCCCTCTATTTCACATCACGTAATTAATGGACAGGCACTTCATAGCTTAGAAATGAAAAATCTGTTGAGTACTTATGTGGAACAAATTTCATCAAAGAAACAATATTACGTATAATCGGGTAATTACAAAGCGCAGCAAACATTCAGTCAACATCGAGATATTTTGGGTGTCTACATCTACAAAGTTATTCCGGAAACAAAATTTCGGTGTGTGGGGGAGGCTGCTTGAACAATTATCATTTTAAGGTCTCTTTCTATATTCGTGAATAGCGCGAGGAAAAATCGGATGGCTTTAACTCTCTGTATGAGTTCGAATATCTCTAATTTTACAGTCGTGGTCTGAACGCGGTATGTAAGTGAGCAATACAATATTTCTAGCATTTTTTTCGAATCAACAATAACACTCTAATACAGTAAGGGACCTACAGAAACTGCCAAGAAAGAACTGTAAACTATTGACGTAAATTTAAGAATCACCACGCTATCGACAAAAGCTGCAAAAATCGAGAGAAAAATGCAAGCAAGAAATAATTATTAGTTATGAAAAATAGGGTTAATGATTCAGTTTTATTCTGTAGTAATTTATTTGCAGAGAAACAATGTAGTGAGAGCCATTTATTCTGTATCAGTCGTGAGAGGTCACAGTGCTTCGCCAGAAACATTCAGCACAGGGCGGGTGGAGCCGCTCGGACGGCTCCGTCCCCAGGGATAATCACTTAGCGCATATAGCAGGCCACAGCGCGGCAGGTACACGATCCGCCGTCAGCAGTCAAAGGGTTAAATGCACAAGCATATTCATTTAGGTGAACGGCTGTTTTAGTTTAGAGCTTGAGGAATAGTTTTTACACAATCTTACCCTCTTAAAAGGCACAGAATGACTCATTACTTAAGTGTCCAATTTCTTCTGAGTTTTGAGGAAATATTTTGCAGAATCTGTTAATTTTTAGGGGAACAAGACTTTTTTATTTTGTTGTATGGCCATTTATTGGGTATTTTGCAGAAAATCTTTTATATAACCTGTGAGACGTAAAATACCAAGCAAATACATTTAGATGAGTGGCCATGTTTTGTGAATTTCATGGAAAATCTTACAGTCTAGGAATCTTAAAAGACACAAGAGAAGTTGTTTAGGTGATTGTCAATTTTGTTTGAATTTGGTCTGATATTGTGTCCAGTATGAATCTCTTCTAGGGAATAAAAGTGTTTATTAAGATGGTTTCCTTTGAAGTTTGTGAAAAATGTTTTACTCTTCACAGTTATAATGGTCTCTTTACATGAATTATAATTTTCTTGTGAATTTTGAAGAATATCTTTTATAAAGGTTTGGGATTTTAAAAGGCAAAAAAAATATTTATATAAGTGATCATCAATTTTCATGTTAATTTTTGACAAAGACTTTCACTTTAAAAGTTTAAGGACAGCATCCATTTTCTTGTAAAGTTTGAGAATATTTGTTTGTGCCATTTGTGAAGGGAATAAGATGGTTCATTTTGGTCTGGAGAATCATAAAACGCATCGCAGAATTAATTAAGATAATCATTGATTTTTTTAAATATATGTGAGAAATTCAGTATAGTAACCAAAAATAGCATACAAAGGAATATTGAGATAAATTAAAAAATTTTCTGTTAAATGTGTGGAAAAACACAAATTTCCCTTGTGAAATTTGACAACAAGTAATTTGTATTTCAACATAAAGTTTGCCAAATATATAGTCACTGTATTGGAGGGAATCATATTTGCTTCATTAAGTTTGACGATTTGTCTTTAAATTTCTTAGACTAAATTGTTTCATTCTACTGATAGCATTATTTGGCATTGCAGCTAAATTAAGAACATTAGAATTATAAAATGTTTGTTATCACATAATTGACAGGATTTCCTAATAACTCTATTGGTTGCATAGCATTTTGACATTATTGAGTGTAAATTCATCAAGCCATTCAATACAACCAGTGAATATACTGAATAAATCAATAGAGTCATATGTATTATTTCAAAGGATCTATTAGTATAGGTATTGTTTCATTAAATGATTCTTTTCGATTATTTGATACGAATATTTTGAATGTAGTATGCTGTGTTTAAGTAATGTTTGTAATTTTTATTGAGTTTATACACAGTTAAACTTCTTTTAGTTTACAAGATGTCTCAAACACAACCCTTCTGGTCAGTTATGAATTGGACCCTGAGTGAAAGATATTTCATCCTGAATGTGTAATGCCAGTACAATCACAGAATATATTGGTGTAGTTGTCAGATATCTTTCTAATGAGTATTAGATTTTTGTTTTGTTTATTATTTGCAGTGAGGAAAGTTCTGTTAATATTTCAATATTGTACTGAAATTTAAGCTCACTCCAGTTACTTTAGTATTTCAATTTTTAGAATTATGAAGCTGTTGATGACACATTTTCAAATATATTTAATAATTCATTGTTCTCAATAGTCATAATATTTATAAGTTTAGATATATTTGCAATTTAAATAATTATTATATTGGAAAGACAGCCTCAGTTGGTTACATGTTTAATCTCATTGGTTGTAAAGGTGTATTTTTGGCTTTGTATTTCAAGTGAACTTTTATCGCATTTTAATTAAATGTTATATATTAGCAGATAGTGCATATGTTGTTGTAGTAATGTTTTATTTATCTCCTAATTCCATTAGCCTTGACTTCCAAGGTAGCTTTTAAAGCTCATAAGACCCATTGAGAGATCTTCTCATGTAAGCATAGGCCAATCAGTTTGACATCAGTGGTAGGTAAATTAATGGAAAGATTGATATGCAACCACATCAGAAATATATGTGAGGAACGTAAGTGGTTTTCAAGCAGGCAACATGGTTTCAGGCAAGGATATTCATGCGAATCTCAGTTGGTGGGATATATGCAAGATATTTCTGATGAAATGGACAAGGGAGGCCAAATTGATAGTGTAGCACTAGATCTGTCTAAGGCGTTTGACAGAGTAAGCCATAAAATGGTAGTAAATAAGGTAAAAACCATTGGAGTGGATAAGAAAGTCATTTGCTGGGTAGAAGAATTTTTAAAAGGTAGAAAACAGAAAGTTAGGGTAGGAAATGTAGTATCAAAAGAAGTGGAAGTAAAAATGGGTGTGCCACAGGGTAGCGTATTGGACCATTGCTATTCATTATTCTAATGAATAATTTTGTTGATTGTTTACCTATCTGAAATTAGATTGTTTGCAGATGACATAATGCTGTATAAAAGAATCAAAACGATAGAGGATTGTAAACAGTTGCAGGGTGATCTGGACAGGATATCTAATTGGGTTGGTAAACATGG
>JARYHS010015645.1:0-16835 GCA_031002005.1 Vandiemenella viatica
TTTTTTATCTGCTTAACGTCTCTCTAACAGCGAGGTCTTTAGAGACGAGAAAGTTTGGGGGGGGGGGCAAAGGAATGGGAAGGAATTCGGCCATGACCTTTTGAAGGAAGCATCCCGGCATTTGCCTGGAGTGATTTGGGAAACCATGGAAAACCCAAATCTGGATGCCCGGAAGGGGATTCAAACCGCCGTCCTCCCGAATGCGAGGCCAGAACGGTAGCCGTTATACCACCACGCTCTGTGAAATCCTACCAGAATGCATTAGTCCTATGCCCCGGCTACACGCTCCGTCTTGCATGTGCAGGTAAACTGCGCAGTGAAAAACTGTATAAAAAGACGGAACACGGAAGAGTGGCCACACGGTACAGGTAAGCTTGTGCAAACCTAGTGTGTCGACAGCTGTGAGTCTGTGGCGATGTGGTCAAAAGGTTTTTTTTTTAATGGAAGCATTATTTCATTGTTTGTTTATAAAGAAATAAGCGACGCCGTAGGAGTAAGTAGAGTAAAAAGTGGTTTTTATGGAGAAACATACATTCTCATGTCAACTTAATTAAAGATTTGAGAGTAGATCCGGGAGACTGGCGGGGTTATCTTAGGATGGATGAAGCAGCCTATGAAGAGTTACTGCGGTTGGTGACACCGATAATTAAAATAAAAGACACTGTTATGCGCCAGTCTATATCTCCTCATGAAAGACTAACTTGTACTTTAAGGTTTCTAACAACTGGCAGGACTTACAGGGACCTCAGATTCTCAGCAGCGATTTCTCATCATTATCCATGTTTTTCAATTCAAACAAAACAAGAAAAATATAAGATTATGAGCTCTGTGGCAGTAGCATGTCCTATTAAAGCACTAAAATCCTGTTACAAACACAATAATTATTTACTTCGGATTCCAGGACTTCTTGAAAATTAGATATTGGTGTCTGGGCAGTAGAGATGGGTCACAAATAAATAAACGGCTACAAATAACCGTTATTTTAAAAACGCCGTTAAGCAAGTAGCGACCAAAACGATAACTGGAGTTATTCAAATAACTGTCAGCACTTCCCTCTCTGACAGCGCTGTAATTGTTCGTCGACCGCCTGCTACGAGTGCATCAGTCACCGCTTATTGCTTCTCTCAATTAGAGATGGGTCACAAATAACTATGCGGCTACAAATAACCGTTATTTTAAAAACGCCGTTTAGAAAGTAGCGGCCAAAACGATAACTGGAGTTATTCAAATAACGGTCAGCACTTCCCTCTATGACAGCGCTGTATTTGTTCGTCGACCGCCCGCTACGAGTGCATCAGTCACCGCTTATTACCTCTCTCACCGTTATTAATTGCAATAAATACCACTAGATGACACTACCATCGCAAAATAATAGTTATTAACTACGATAGCGATCACTAGAGGACACCACCTAAGTAAACCGCTTTTTCCAACCTCTAACCGTTATTAACTGCGATAGCGCCCAACAGATGTCGCTACTGCTGACGACGTTAAATACTACTTTGCAGGTGTTATTTGCGATAGGGTCCAAAATTTATCATCTCTCTACGACTTAGTGACCATTAAACTGGTTTTCAGCATCCATCCTTCCATCAAAAACCACTTGATTATGCTTTTTGTTACAGCTGTGTACATGTGTTATATCGTCTTTGCCAGTTGAAGGCGTTATTAACTTCGATAGCGATCACTAGAGGACACCACCTATGTAAACAGCTTTTTAATACCTTTAACCGTTATTAACTGTGATAGCTACCAACAGATGGAGAAACCATCGAAAAGCGCTAGTATTTCCACAAGTCAATTAGTTTAAAACAGCAAATCATATTTACATTTCAAATTACTTTTATCACGTCTGTAACAACATATTTAAATTGCAGCTGGTCTGTTATTGGGACACATTTACAACATATGTAAAGTATGCTATACATATAACTATAGCCACACAAAACTTAATGCGAATTAATAGCCAGACTGAAAAATTGTTTACTTTCAGCAAAGTTAATCTTCTGTATTTGTTGCATATATTCATAAAAACTCATACTACAAATTCATTAGTTTCAAACAGAAAAATATATTAACACGTAATCAAAACTGCCCACTTCGCATTATTTTTTTTTTTTTTTTATTTATCGTACGTCCGTAAATCACGTTATACACAAACCACTAAAGCTGGTCGTGTTAAAATTCGATAGGGTCTATTAATTTATCAAGGCATCACTGCGACTTATTAAACAAATACATAAACACAAGTCGAAGCCGTATGTAAAGTCTCTGACAGTTACTATGGAAGCCGCTTATTAGGAAGCCGCTTATTTGAAAGCCGCTATTCGTGACGTATCGTTAAACGCTAAATAACGCTAATAAGCGGCTTTTCGTGACGTCAGGGCCGCTATATTCGTCACATCCGGTTATTTGACATTTCCGGCTTTTTTCAACAAGAGAAGAGCGTTTCTGAGCAGAGATTTTAGTAGCGTCACCACAGATATTACTTTAGAACAAAATAACTATACGTTATTTCTAACGGTTAAAAAAGCGGTTAGATAAAAGAAGCAATAACTGAATAACGTATTACTGGAAAAAAGCTGTTTTGCCCATCTCTACTCTCAATGTTATTAATTGCAATAGATACCACTAGATGACACTACCATCGCAAAACAATAGTTATTAACTAAGATAGCTACCAACAGATGTCGCTACTACTGACGACGTCAAATACTACTTTGCAGATATTATTTGCGATGGGGTCCAAAATTAAACAAATTTCTACAACTTAGTGACAATTAAATCGGTTTTCAGCATCCATCGTTCTATCGTAAGCGATTTGATTATGCTTCCCGTGTTGTAGCGTCTTTGCCCATTGAAGGCGTTATTAACTTCGATAGCGATTACTAGAGGACACCACCTTTGTAAACCGCTTTTTACTACCTTTGACCGTTATTAACTGCGATAGCAACCAACAGATGTCGCTACTACTGACAACGTTAAACACTACTTTACAGATGTTATTTGCGATAGGGTTCAAAATTTATCATCTCTTTATAACTTAGTGACCATTAAACCGGTTTTCAGCATCCATCCTTCCATCGTAAACCACTTGATTATGCTTTTTGTTACAGCTGTTTAACCGTGTTATAGCGTCTTTGCCAGTTGAAGGCGTTATTAACTTCGATAGCGATCACTAGAGGACACAACCTACATAAACCGCTTTTAATTACCTTTCACCGTTATTAACTACAATATCGGCCATCAGATAGAGAAACCATCGAAAAGCACTAGTTTGAAATTGGAATGTAACATATACCTTTGTCTTGTTTAAAATTAATCCTGTTCCTAACTCCTATATACCAATCCAAGACTTCCTCTGATGGTTAAATAAGTTAAAATAATTCAAGGTATCAGTTACTGTTTCGCAGGTTGTAATGATTTAATATTTGACAAATAAAACTTCTAGAAGATGCCAAAAGCCTTTAAAATTTCAATTAAAATCACTCACAATGTATTAGTTTACATTCAGACTAGGTATGAATAGACAATAGGATGAGTTTTCATGTTTGGTTGAAAGTGATGACATTATTAATAAATCATGTTTCTACCACAAAGAAATAATACTGTTAACTTGTGTTTGTAGCATGCTGATAGTAGTGGCTATAACAGAACTATCTGGAAAATATTTTTTTCTTGTGAACATCTCCTTTAAAAAAATTACATAATGTTAGACTGTTGGAAGATTCCACAAAGCATCAGTCTTGGGATCCATTAGTTACTTTTTATCAATTTTCTCTTGCTAGTGTCTCTGTGTAGCACATAAGGTCTAACATTTTCCTTTGAACAGATAAATATTTCTTCCGGATAGTAGAGGTCTTAAAGATAACTTTCCACAATCAAAAATCAAAACCTAATTAGATTTAAATGTGTTCCAGATCTGTGGTGCAAGGTAAGGTATACTGAATGAATGACTGAAGTACTATCTATTTATGAATTGTTGGCAAATGGAGCATTTGATAAATTTTATTATGAACTTGTAGAGGCAGGCAGAAGGTTAATATTTATTTATTTCAGTAAGGCTACAAAAACTAAATAACTAATAGTATTTAAGAGGTTCTACTGAAGTTTATGATATACTACACTGAAATAATAAAGGCTGTTTGTTAAAGTAAGTATAAAGAAATGATATAACATGAAAAACTGCAATACTGAAATGAAAGTGGACAAATATTATTAAAATTAGAGTTTGGCTACAAAAAAAAAAAAAAAAAAAAAAAAAAAAAAAAAAAAAAAAAAAAAAAAAAAAAAAAAAAAACTTTATACTGTTACAGAAAACTAATTCAGGTGATACATAAACTAAAACATATTGATGTAGGTGCCACATTTGTATGCTCCATCTATAATATGCACAAGAAGCGGTATTGTGAAAGTATAACATTCTTAGGGTCACTATGTTGGAAACACATGTCACAATCTAATTTCCACGCTTCAAATTAAGAGAAAAACTGCCCTTACATATATATAACAAATTTGTTATTCTGAAAGTGAAACTGCAACTGATTGATGAGGAAATGGTGCGATAAAACAGCATACAAATTGGTTAAATAAACCTTCTGGAATCAGTTATTCAAGTTGAGGTAAAACTTTATGATGGATGGAAAATATGCGACAAACATCATTACATTTAATTTAAATTAATTTAATTGCAATGGAGCACAGGCTCCGGTGGAAATTTCCCTACATATTTTCTTATACATTTTCCTGCACATTTTCTTCCAGGTGGAAATAAATGTTTACACAAAAATTCATCCCACATTGTTTGATTTCCGATCGGTTCATTTACAGATTCTTAAGGAATAGATAACATTACGATATTTGTATAAACTACTCTCGGGTGACTAGCCGAGTCAAGAGTGCGTTGTCACACGTTATTTCGGCGACTAGATTCATTGCCGTCATCTTCTGGCGAAGACTCTTGACTCGGCTAGTCACCCGACAGCAGTTTACACATTCTCAACGCAAAGAAAGACTTCGTTCTTATATATTACGATATTTGTTTCACTATTCCCACAAGTCAATTAGTTTGAAACAGCAAATCATATTTACATTTCAAATTACTTTTATGTACGTCTGAACAACATATTTAAATTGCAGCTGGTATGTTATTGGGACATATATACAACGTATGTAAAATACACTATACATATAACTATAGCCACACAAAACTTAATGCAAATTAATAGCCAGACTGAAAAAATTGTTTACTTTCAGCAAAGTTAATCTTCTGTTCTTTACGAGTACGCAACGCGTAATGCTGTATTTGTTACATTATTCATAAAAAAACTCCTACCACACATTCATTAGTTTCAAACAGAAAAATATGTTAACACGTAATTAAAACTGCCCACTTCGGATTTTTTTTATATATCGTACGTCCCTAAATCACTTATACTTCATTTTCTCCTGTTTGATCACGTTATACACAAACCGCTAAAGCTGGTCGTGTTAAAATTCTATATTAATTTACCAAGGCATCACTGTCACTTATTAAACAAATACAAAACACAAGTCAAAGGCATATATAATGTCTGTGACAGTTACTATGGAAGCCACTTATTAGTTATTAGGAAGCCGCTAATATGAAAGCCGCTATTGGTGACGTATCGTTAAACGCTAAATAACTCTAATAAGCGGCTTTTCGTGACGTCAGTGCTATTTCGCTATTATTTGTGGGGCGTGGTCGCTATTTTCGTTACATCCGGTTATTAGACATTTCCGGCTTTTTCAACAAGAGAAGAGCGTTTCTTAGCATAGATTTTAGTACCATCTCCACAGATATTACTTCGGAACAAAATAACTATACATCATTTCTAACAGTTAAAAAAAGTGGTTAGAAAAAAGAAGCAATCACTGAATAACGTATTACTGGAAAAAAAAAGCTGTTTTGCCCATCTCTAGATACAGGCCTGGGTGCATATTGGTGACGTCAGCAGAGTAGTGCTACGGCCGTAAGCACATTCTCGCGAACTTACCGTTTCCGCTGCGCTAAACTAAGTACACATACACACAAAGATATTCACAAATAATTGATTTGTACTTACTACATGATTTTTTTTTATTATTTCGTCTTCTTCAAATCCAGTCTCATAAATAAATTTCATCATACTCAAATATTAGTAAATAGTTTCTTTGTGCTTCACTACAACAGTTTTTATGTCAAACATTGCACTTCAAATTTAGTCTCTCTCTCTCTCTCTCTCGCTCACACACACACACACACACACACACACACACACACAACACACACACACACACACAACAGGGATATTCAAGTGCACATGTCAAAATACTTAATTAACGTGATCCCAAATCTGCACTACTAATACACATACAAACTTAAAGGTATTGCTAGTAAGTTTCTTCATAGCTAAAAAAATTTTCAGAAAGGAAAAGTGGGAATTAATAAACCAAAAAACATTGTATATGGTATTTACATTTTTATTTACCTAAACTACACAATCCTCAGTTTGTAAAGCAGTATATTCTACTTTTTTGCAGCATTATTATTACATTGCTTTGTGAGTGTGTTCAGCAATACATTTTAAGTGCCATACCAGCTATAGCTGTTTTGGAACTTATTACTTAACAATACACATTCCTCAATTTATACAATTAATTGGCAAATTTAAAAATTCTTACATCAAAATATTCTAAGTTGCCCTCAGTTTTTTCAACTGCCTGCCAGTTTTATTACTAGTTGCAGTGTTATTCACATTCTTGGTAAGATTATTTATCATTACCTTGCAGGATCTGAAATTGATGTTTTTCAATATGTCCCTCAAAGTTCTGTTGCATTTACAGTTATCACTTAAATCACTGTCAACAAGATCACAGCTCTCCAGCTTTAAGCTGCAGATTTTGTGCAAAACAGAAAATTGATGCAAATCACCAATGAAACTAGTTGAAGACATGTCTAATACACATTTCAGCATGAACCAAGCAAGTCCAGTAACTACAAAAGCACTTTCAGTGGGCACTGTCAGCTTTCTATGGTCATATTCTGTAATGAAGTCATTTGGGAGGGATATTTCAACTTCCTTGTCAGACTGCACCCAATAGGTACAAATCTCACAGTTTTTAAGAAAAAGTTTCTTTTTTACAGCATAACCGGATATATACACACCAGTACAGGAAGAAAACTTTCAGGTATCTAAGATAATTCAAAATTCTCCCTTAACACCACATAATATTTGTCAACATTCACACATTTATCAAATGTGCCAGAACAAGAAAACAAATTATTCAGAGGGATATTTTTATTCAAAGAAATAAGTAGTACCATATCCTTGAATCTTATTTTTTTTTTCACTCTCCAGTATCTGGACATAGCTTACATAGAAATTTATCCCACTCATTTGACGATAACAGCTAAATCTGCCTTCAAGATTGTCATTTTGAAACTTACTCAGCAATAAGTAATCTGGTTTATGATGTTGAAATACATATGGAATCAAGAGTAAAAACCCATCAAGAGTATTGATTAATGCCTGAAAAGTCTTAGAACTTAAACCCTGGGAACAAGGAACACTCTGTCTCCAGTTTTTCAACCGTAAAGACATTTTTCATATAAAATTTAATTGTAAGAACTTGTTTATCCTAATAGGTTGTCGGTATTTATTATTAAATCTTTCACCTTCATATGCACTTTTTACATTAACAATGTTCCACAAGTTACAAATTATTTGTATGAATGATGCTGTGTGTTCAGACCCTGCAAAATCTGTCTCTTTGGAATCTAAGACTTTTAAAGCAGCTACATTTCTTTCATCAAAAACCTTGAGTGCAAGGTTGACATTTTGCTTCTGAATACTGGAAGGAATTAAGGCTTTCAGTGATAGCAGATGACTGTATTTTACTAATGAATCTTTTTCTTTCTTGTACATCAATTCCAAATACCCAAAAGCTGCAGTAACTATAACATTAAAATTTTCAAAATCTGGGAACTTCAAAACTCTCTCATGTTTATTAATAAGTTGTTACGAATACATTTCAGTATATGTACTGTATCAAAAAGGAGAAACAGCTTCCTAGTTCTATCAACAGGATGTTGAATACAAGGCTGCAGTACAGCATTAGGAGTAAGTAACTTATAAGCTTTTTGATTTACTGCATTATTATCTGATACTAAAGCCAACACAGTAAATCCAACCTTTTCTACTTCATTAAGTACACGTAATAACATACATTTTAGCTGTTGAGCAGTTAAATTGTTTACAGGTATGATAGTGACAATGTCTTTGAATTTTGAAAAGACACTGGATATCATGAAAACCTGAGCTGTTTTAGTAAGGTCATCACCATTAGATGACTAGCACCATAAATTGAACCACCCTTAAAGATCAAATGTGGCTCAATATAAATTTCATCCAAGAACACATTTACTACAAGTTCATGAAATTTCCAAAATTTCTTCTTAACCTTCAAATACTCTACACTCCCATCTACATTTAAACTATTTAAGTAAACTTACCTACGAGCTTTCTGACATTACATGGGTGTGGCAAATACAGATAGCCAATCTTATGCACAGCTGCATAACCTGATGGTGAATGAACATATAGAGAAGCTACCAGTAATAATGTATTCCCACTGTATCTGCGACTGCCGTCATTTTTAGTTAGAAACTGAATTTGTTCAATTATCATTTGAAGTTGTGAATATCTTTCACCTTCAAAATTATCCTCTCGCATACTCACTATATTTTTAACAACTAGGTACTTGTTTAAGGGGTCTTCTTTAGACACTATTGACTCGACATATTTAATGATACTGTCAAACACAAGTTTTAAACTTTACTGCTGTGTATTAATGGGGCACTTTATGCTGTGGAATTTGGTAGTTTTTCAGAGAAAGTAAGACACTTAAATTTGTTTTATCAGGGTCAGAAGCAAGAATTTTTGGTATTTCATTACTAACATCAACAAAATACAGCAATATCTTCTGTTCACCCTCAATACAGGACCACTGTTTTTTGTTTATATGGTAGCATTTGAAAATAATTACATATGTCTCCCAAATTGGTAATGACATTCTGCTCTTCATATTGCTTGTAGTCTTCTAAGCTTCTTTGCCACTGCTTTTTGAAAATTGTTGCTTTACTGCATCACATAATCTTCTGCATGTGGGTCCAGGTGTTGTCAAGTATCCTGACAAATTTGGAAAAATTGATGGCACAGCATCTGGTTTCAGCTTTGGATAACTCCTTGCATATGTTTTTATTTCTCCGTCTACTACAAACTGTTCTGTCTTGATTATGCAGTCTTCACTAAAATGTTTTATGCATATTACAGGCTTTGAGAAATCGGTAGGAATTTTCCTAAGCCACTTTTTCTTTAGTTCATCATCGCTGGGTAAAGAAAATGTGATGAGCGTTTCGTTTTGAGACTTATAATTAGTTTTACAGCCAGCAACACTACAGCACCTTGGGATTCTTAGTACCGAAAAAAAAACATTAAATGTCGCTATTCCAATGTAAATATGCACACATTTCAAAACGCATTTGTACATATTTAGTTACTTTGTCCAATAACTTTCAACATAACTTCGCAAACAAAACATGAGAGTTCAATAAAAATTCGTTAAGAAATCGTAATAGCTTCTTATATTAGTATTTAAGAAATACATACTGTAAATGGAACTGCAACTGTATTAACTTCACTTTAGAAGCTGTAGATGAAAGTAACTGGTAATACACTTGTCAATACGAAGTTTAATACTCTCAGAAACACATATGCAAACAAACTTATCGGCTACACATGGCCGACTCATAGATCTACTTTGCTGACGTACAAACAAGATGGCTTCCAGCACTCAGGCCTGTATCTTTAGTGGGCCGTGGACTTCGCTGTGTGCTTGAAATAGGAAGGTGCGTTTTAATGAAAGGCAGGCTGTTCTAGTGTTGTGAAAACTACAAACGGTTTTTACGGTAGATATAGAGGTACGTACAGCTTAAGCACTTCCTATAACTGCACAACAAGCAAAGCTTTCAATGTGGTGTTTGGTGAATAGGTTAACACATTAGGAAGAAAAGCATTTCTGTTGAGTTTTACTTAATTTTATCCATAATTCACTATGTTGTATGTGACTTTGTTGATCAGACAAAATATAAAACGCAGCCTTCAGTCACTTGAATGCAAATTTATTGCACTATTCTATGCATTTCGGACCCTGATGTCTATTGTATTTCTATTGGCTTTAGCTTTGTCCCAAGCGAGATATGTGTCCATCAAAGTGTATTCTATAAGTGATGTGAAGCTGCGCAATCAATATTATGTACGTATTTATTGTGGAGCACTGTACTAGACACGATACGTCCCTTAACGTATACATCTTTACATCACTGCTGTAGGACATGTAATAAATAAGAGAGTACCATAGGGAAACGGGTGAGTTATTATTAACAGTTTAGTGACAGGATTATTCTGATGAGATTATAAACTAAGCCCGCCCACGTTAGTACAAATTTACATGCCAACGTCACAAGAAGATGACCAGGAAATAGAGAAAATATACGTTGAAATTGAAGAAATAATCCAAAATTTTAAGGGGGAGGAAAATCTAATAGTCGTGGGTTATTGGAATGAAATAGTGGGATAAGGAAAAGAGGGGAATACTGTAGGAAGTTTTGGTCATGGAGAAATAAATGAGCGAGGAAGAAGGTTGTTAGAATTTTCTGAAAGATATAAGCTAGTAGTGGCAAAAACACTGTTTAAAACCATTCAAGACCGATATAAACCTGGAATCGTCCTGGGATATAGGCAGATACCAGCTATATTATATCATGGTCAAACAGTGATTAAGGAGCAGACATATACTCTGACCATAATTTGATAGTAATGAAGTGCAGTCTGAAATTCAAGCGAATAAGGAAGCAGCATAAGCAGAACAGACTGGAAGTGAATACACTAAAACAATCTAGTATGAGAGAAAATTTGCACAAATGGTACTCTTAGGTCAAAGAAGTAACTCTGAAAGGAGCTCAACTGAGGACGAATGGAATTCATTAAAGACTAAAATGAAAGCTGGTAAAGAAATATAAGGCTTCAGGGAACAAGCTGCCCGTAAACCTTGGCTCACAGAAGAAATTTTGGAACTGATGGATAAGAGGAGAAAGTACAAAAATGCTCAGGATGAAGCAGGAAGAGAATAACACAGGCATTTTAGAAATCAAATAAACAGGAAATGCAAAAAAGCAAAAGAAAAATGGCTAGAAGAAAAGTGTGAAGTAGAAAAGGAAATGGTCGTAGGTAAAGTAGATGGTGCATATAGAAAGATCAAACAGAATTTTGGAGAAATGATGAAAAGAGGTGTGAACATTAAAGCTGCCGATGGGAAACCTCTTTTAAGCTCATACGATAGAGCTAACCGATGGAAGGAATGCATTGAGAAACTGTGTGATGGGGACGACTTGAACAATAGTGTAATGGAAAAGCAATACGATATCGACATTGATGACTTAGGAGATCCTGTTTTGAGGATAGAATTTAATAAAGCTCTGGATGACTTGAAAGCAAATAAGGCAGTTGTAATTGATGAGATCCCTGAAGAACTTCTTAAATCCCTTGGAAAAGAAGGTATCGAAAGATTATTCAAGCTGATATCAAAAAGTTACGAAACATAAGAAATTCCAACTGGTTTTAATAGAAATATCATCTTCACACTTCCGAAGAAAGCTCAAGCCCACAAGTGTAAAAATTATCGCACCATTGGTCTAACATCACGTGCTTCAAACTTACTGACCAGAATAATATAGAGAAGAATGGAAAAGGTAGTAGAAGAGATACTATGTGAAATAAGTTTGTGATTAGGTAAATTCGTGATACAAGGGAAGCAATACTGTCTTTAAGTTTATTACTTGAAGGGTGGATCAAGAAAAACAAGATACTTTTATGGCATTTGTTGTTTTAGAAACAGCTTGTGATAATGTTAGGTGGGATAAGCTGTTCAAATTTTTAAAGAAGTCAGGTCTAAAGTATTGAGATAGAAGAATACACTACAAACTATATAAGAATCAAGTGGCTATAATAAAAGTAGAGAATCACGAGAGACATGCATCGGTCAAAAAGGGTGTGAGACAAGGTTGTAGTTATCCCCATTAATATTCAATTCGTATGTAGAGATGAAGAGGTTAGCACAAGATAGGAAGGAATGGAGGACTGCATCAAACCAGTTGAAAGACCGATGACAGAAAAAAAAAAGTTTATTAAAGTATTGAATTGGCAACCAAACAATTTCAAAAATGTTTTCATTTACAAAGTTATAGAAAATAATTATTTTGACTGTCAAAACCTTACATTTCAAAACAATACATTAACAAACAATTAGTGTCAAACTTGTAAACCGACACTTTCCTGATAGCGTTACAATAATGAAAATACAAACTGATTAACTTTATTATTATTTAAATATCTAATATATATTTAAAATTTGTAAAATTAAAGAAAAAACAAGAAATTACGTGATTAGATGGCAATCAAACAGCAACATTTATAAAGGTTATTTTTATTAATAACCCATAATATACACAAATAAATCAGTCATTTCAATAGGAGCTCAGATGTTGACACCATTGACTCTATCAACTCTGTAGATCAACCAAAAATCAAAATTGGATACAAGTTAGATCTGGTCAGACTTGAAAGGTTCCTGAGATTACTTGATTAACCACAGAAACTTAAAGCACTATATACACAGCTAATGCAAAACTTACAGTTAAACTGTCAGTACTTTCTACTCAGAAACTTTTCACATCCCAAAAAAGTCAAATTGTAATAAAATATGTCTTACCTGTAGTCCATCAGACATGTTAGGAACAGATTTCGATCTCCTTCATATATGTTGCAGGGTACACACAGCATACATGTCTGTGGTAAAGTCATTTCTCAAAATACGCCCTAGGTTTTGAGATATTCGTATGCAAATAAAACAAATTCATAATGTCAGGTATATAGCAAATTATTGCCTCTTTTTAACAACTGGCAGCGTGGTCTATGCGGTGGGGTGTTACTTTTATAATTTTCTGACCAGAGTTAAAATCCCGCCAAATCAAATATTTTTGTTTATTTTTATTTTCAAAAATTGTTAAACTTGACTTATTTATTATGTTAAGACTTCACTGACACACCTTTATTGCGCGAAATGAAATTTAAAACAAATCGCATTGCTTATAACAGATACACCAAACATAATTTCGGCCCATGTATCAACAATGGCTTCCTAAAATGGCTCGCCCATACCCAATGAATTTAAGTCAGGAGGCATATCTACCAGTAAATTAGAATATCAAACAAGCATTTTGCAATGTTTAAAAGCATTAGTTACTTGTTCCCATTTCCTTGTTGAGCTCCTTTTTTCGTTTCAGATAGGCCTACTATTTTATTTTCAACCATTTACACAAAACCATTCTTGGAACAAATCGAGTGTTGAAGAAAGAAATACAAAACTATTTTCCCAATGCTACCTATTTCGTTTAAAATACCTCTTGATGTAATACAAGTAAAGAAACGATGAAGATGAAACAATTAACATGATAAACTATTTCAATAGAAAATTCACCGAAACAACTTATTAACAAAAAGTGAAAAAATAATATAAGAATAGAGACTTTCATGACATATGATTGCAATGAATTTTCAAGGGTGTGCCGCCAATTTGTGTTGTGGAAAAGACAATCCGTCGGTAGACCCGTGAGTTCATTACGAAAAAAAGATTTTCTGGAATGAAAAGAGGCTTAATAGTAGGTAATACGATTTGTTTTAAATATTATTTCACGCAATAAAAGTACGTAAATGAAGTTTTAACAAAATAAAGAGGTCAAGCTTTAAAATAAAAATATTGGATTCTGCAGGGATTTGAATTCGGGTCAGAAAATTATGAAGCTAATATCCTACCCCATCGACCACGCTGCCATTGGATAAAATAAGGCAATTATTTACTACATACCCGACATTTAATTTTTTTGTTTATTAGCATGGCAATATCTTAAAATCTATGGCAGATTTTGAAAACAACTACACCACAGACAAATGCTGTATACCCTTCAACATATATAAAGGAAATCGAAATCTGTTCTTAAATAGTCTGATGGTTCCCAAGTTAGAATGACAGTGGAACAATTTGAATGTATAGCCATTGACAAAAGATACTAGAAGTTACTAGAAAACAAGTTTAAATTAACTAACAATAAGTTTGGTTCTGTCAACAAATTTGACATGACAACAACTATTATCTCAACAATTACATTTTTTGACAAAGGATCAAAAGAATAAAATATCACCCCAGTAATTTAAAAACAAAATAAACCCATATCTCTAATTCCTTTCAAGACATTCGGCACTGAAATTGTCACCACAAAGTTGAATGATAATATAAGTAAGTCAAGTCCCATTCAGTTTAGATTATGTACAATCCCGCAGACTTTACAAAAAAAAAAAAAAAAAAAAAAAAAAAAAAAAAAAAAAAAAAAAAACATGTATATTTGAGAGGATTCTCTGAATGCCTTTAAAACAACTCCAAGATTATATATTAACAACAAGCAAAATTTTTAACAGTTTCTAAATTGTGAAAAGGATTTTCTAGAAAACGTGGGTTCACCCACACCCCTTTGCTGCATTTTTGGATAGCAAAACCATTCAAAAATTTCTACTAAATACCGTATATGTATAAACAGATATAGGGAATGATATGACTCTACTGAAGAACATCAGAAAAGGAAAAACAATCTCCATAAATCATATAAATATGCTGACTACTTTTAGGATTCCCATACACTATAGCAAATATTGAACAAATGGCAGTTTAATTTATTGAATCTGCTCAAGAATTCTAAGACCACTGGAGAGCAAATACCCTTTTCCACAAAACACAGAAGAAAATGAACATTTACTTGAATAAGTTAACTGAAACATTGTATGATCCCTTGGCAGATAAAAAATTCTTCGTAAACATAACAAAAAAAGAACAAGCTAACACCTGAATAAACACCTGCTGTGGATTTTTGAGATTCTCCAATTCTGAGAATGATTTTTCACAAAGATCACAGGAAGACAGATATTCACCTGAATGAATCCACAGTTTTTTAGACTAAGGAAACGATTTTCCACAAAGGCCAAAGAAAACGATTTTCCACAAAGCCAAAAGGAAACGGGCGTTCATCAGGATTAATGCGCTGATGTTTATCAAAGATTCTAGACTGTGTCAATGAATTTACATAAACAACAAAAAACGGTCGTTCACCAGAATGAATCCGCTGATGTTTTATAAAGGTTCCAGATAATCTAAATTATTTTATACAAATATGACAAGAAAATGGGCATCCTCTAGAATTAATCCATTGATGTTTTTGAATTTTCTAGACTGTGTAAATGATTTTTAACAAACACACAAAAATGTATGTTCACCAATGAATCCGATGATGTGTTCTAAGTGTTCCAAGTACTGTAAATGATTTTCCACAAATATCACAAAAATATGGGCGTTCTCTAGAATGAATCCGCCAATGTTTTTGAAAACTACCCGATACAGTAAACGTTTTTCCACAAATATCACATAAAAATGGGCGCTCTCCAGAATGAATCCGCTGATGTGATTGAAGAATTCCAGACTGTCTAAATGATTTTCCACAAACATCACAAAAATACGGACGTTCACCAGAATGAATCCGCTGATGTTTTTTAAGGGTTCCAGATACTGTAAATGAAATTCCACAAACGTGACAAGAAAATGGACGTACTCCAGAATGAATCCGTTGATGACTTTTAAGGTTTCCAGATTGTATAAATGATTTTCCACACAAATTACAAAAAAAACGGTCGTTCACCAGAATGAATCCGCTGATGTGTTTTTAATCCTCCAGACAGTGTAAATAATTTTCCACAAACATCACACGAAAACGGACGTTCACCAGAATGAATCCGCTTATGGTTTGTAAGGTTTCCAGATTGTATAAATGATTTTCCACACAAATTACAAAAAAACGGTCGTTCACCAGAATGAATCCGCTGATGTTTTTTAAGGCCTCCAGACAGTGCAAATAATTTTCCACAAACATCACACGAAAACGGATGCTCAGCAGAATGAATCCACTGATGGTTTTTAAAAGTTCCAGATTCTGTAAATGATTTTCCACAAACATTACAAGAAAATGGGCTTCCTTCAGAGTGAATCCACTGACGACTTGATTGGCTGAAATGAATCCTTTTACTACAGCAGGAGGTAGTGACTGGCTTCTCTTCTATTCTGCTGGTTTGGAATTTACCAGTATCAAGTTGCTGGTCATAACTGTAGTTACGTTTTTTGCAGTTATCCCTATAAATATAAATCATGTGTATTAATATGTGGTAACGAATTTTACAAGCAAAGTATGGTAATTAGCAATTTATATATATGTCTCCAGTTTTAATAAATTCTTTAAAATCAGAAAATTAATTTTTAATTGTTATATATAATGGTACTCTGGTTATTAAAGAAAGTACTGCTACTAAAGCAAAACAATTTGACATTTGTAAACTGATGAGCCCTGATGGTCCAAATACTTTATGTATAGCAAAAAGCCATGAGTTATATTTTAGGAAAAATGGTGAATAATGCTTCAATATCTTCGATAGTAGAAAAAATATTATAAACTACCAAATCACGCTGGTAAGGTGCTGGGTAAGTAAAATACTGCGTACTTATAGAACACTAACTGCATAATTAAATTTATTATTAGCAAAATAATATTTTTCGTTCCCTAAAGAAAACTGAAATCGATTAGTTAAAACATTCAATGGATCAGTGAAATTGGCGATGGA
>JARYHS010015646.1:0-36598 GCA_031002005.1 Vandiemenella viatica
CTATCAATGCCGGAAGAAGCCCGATCAGACGTATCGCCAGTGGGGCGGCCGAACTCCAAGGCCTTAGCAGAAAATGTAAGTTTCAAACTCGTTGTTCCCACGAATCCTACGCCGACGACATGGTGCGTGATCACATCATACAGGCTGCACAGATGCCGCACTCCGGCATGACGCCCTCAAGTTAGAGGACCCATCCCTGGAGCAGGTCATCGAACTTGCCTACAAATTCGAAATATCTACGGCCGCAGATCGCCGCCTGGAGTCCTGGGCGGATGTGGCCGCAATCCGAACCGACGTAGAGGACACACAAGACGTCGCCACCATCCAGAGCTCCCAGTCGCGCTCCTCCCGACACCACAACCGGGGACCGCTTCCTCAGAAGGACATCGAACCGGCCCGTTCCGGCAGGGGCACCAAGTCTCGGCAGCAGCAGCGGATCCCGCAGCGCCGACGCCGCAGCCCGCTCCGCCTACCCTCCTGCCCCGCCTGTTATTCAGCACATGAGAGGGAAAATTGTCCGGATCGTTGGGCTGAATGCTCACGTTGCGGCAAGGAAGGACACCTGGCGTCCGTCTGCCGCACCAACACCACCAATGCCAATCCCGGCTCTCGCCGCCCAGGGTCTTACCAAGACAGGTTGAGCGGCGCACCTATGGATATCAATCAGGTAGACACTTCCACAGCATCCAAACTTTTTATTGATGTTACGGTCAATGGCAAGCCCCTGCGCCTACAAGTCGACACAGGAGCAGCAGTCTCATTGCTTAATTATACTACTTATGTGCAAATTGGCTCGCCCCCCCTCTCGCCGGCCCCCAAGCGCCTCCTGACATACAACAAACAGGAAATAGCACTCCTGGGACAGTTCACAGCAAACGTCATGTATAAGTCTGTACATCGTTCAGTCCCCTTTTTAGTAGTTAACAGTTCTCTCACAGCAGACTTATTTGGACTGGACGCTTTCCACTTATTCGGATTTTAAATTGAGGATAACATACACCTCGTATCTCAGCATGTTCCTTTTCCTGAAGTGGACGCCCTTTGCACCGAGTTTCAGGACCTGTTCTCACCAGGCGTCGGCTGTGCAAAGGACTTCGAAGCATCACTCCAACTCCGGCCGGACGTACGGCCTCGATACTACCGGGCACGCCAGGTACCCGTAGCGCTTCAACAACCACTTCAGGAAGAACTTCAACGTCTCCAAGACGAAGGGATCCTCCAGCCGGTGCGGTTCAGCCCCTGGGCCACGCCGTTGGTCATAGTTCAGAAGCCAGGACGCCGCTTACGTCTCTGTGGTGACTTTAAGACCACCGTCAACCCGCATCTGCTGGTAGACGACTATCCACTTCCGAGACCGGACGACCTCTTCCGTAAACTAGCAGGAGGTACCTACTTTACAAAAATTGACCTGGCAGAAGCATACCTTCAAATCCCTTTGGATATCCAGTCCCGACAATACACAGTCATCAACACTCCCTCTGGCCTCTTCCAACTCAACCGGCTCATGTTCGGCTTGGCCAGTGCTCCAGCGATTTTTCAACGGTATCTCGAACAACTTCTCCAGGATATTCCGGGATGCATCAACTATCTCGACGACATAGTCGTCACGGGACCCTCCGCTGCCGAACACATGACCAACCTCCGCCTACTCTTCCTCCGCCTCCGTGCAGCAGGATTAAAATGCAACCTTTCCAAGTGTCAATTTTTTCAACAATCCATTTCCTACCTGGGTCACATCATCGCTCAGGAAGGCACCTCCCCAGCATTTTCCTATGTGGACGCTATTTCCAACTTACCTCGGCCTCAGGATCTACATCAGTTGAAATCTTTTTTAGGCAAAATTTCATACTACAGAAAATTTATACCCTCAGCAGCACAAGTGGCAGCACCCCTGTACCACCTCTGTCGCAAGAATGTCCCGTTCCGTTGGACCCCAGCTTGCGAGACCGCATTCCACACCCTTAAACAGCAGCTCAAGTCCGCAGCATGCCTCATGCCATACACTCCAAACCTCCCCTTGATTCTTGCCACAGATGCATCCGATTACGGTGTGGGGGACAGTTCTGTCTCATAAATTACCAGATGGCACGGAACGCCCCGTAGCCTACATCTCCAAAGCCCTATCGGCTGCTCAGCTTAAATATTCTCAAATCGAGAAAGAGGCGCTAGCTATTGTTTTTGCCTGCTCCAAATTCTATTCCCTTTTATATGGGATTTCTTTTCATCTCATTACCGACCACAAGCCACTCCTATCACTATTTGATCCGTCCACACGTCTGCCTACCAAAACATCCCACCGCATCCAGCGTTGGGCACTATTCCTGTCCCAGTTCAGATATACCATGCATTTCCGTACCACCTCCAGGCATGCCAATGCAGACACCTTATCCAGACTACCGCAGGGACCAGACCTTGCCTTCGACAAGTCGGAACTTCTGGTGTTCCAGATCGACGATGACATACAAGAAGCACTGAAGACATTTCCAGTCACGGCCTCAAAAGTCGCGGCAGCCACAGGGGAGGACCCCCTCCTCCGTGTCATCCGACACCACATCCAACACGGGTGGCAAACACGTTCCCCTCCACGCCATCATCAAGACCTCAAGTTCTACTACTCCATCCGCCACCAGCTCTCAGTAGTAGAGGGAGTGCTCCTCCGCACAGAACCAAATTCCACCCCGAGGGTCGTCGTTCCGAGATCCCTACAACCGACAATCCTCCAAACTCTCCACCAAGGACACTGGGGAATTGCCCGCACCAAATCCCTTGCCAGACGCCATGTATTCTGGATCGGCCTTACCACGGATGTCACGAAGATGGTGCGGCGCTGTACCATCTGTGCCCAACAACTGCCCCGCCCCCCTCAAAAGTTCCTTTCCTGGCCGGCACCGTCCGGACCCTGGGAACGCATTCACCTCGACTTCGCTGGCCCATTCCTAGGCCACCAGTGGCTCCTAGTGACGGATGCCTTTTCCCACTTCCCATATGTCGTCCGTTGCTCCACAATCACCACAGAGGTCACCATTTCAGCCCTCACGAAGATCTTTTCCATCGAAGGATTACCATACGCTATCGTCACAGATAACGGACCGCAATTTCGAAGTCGGGAATTCCTATCCTTCTGTACCGCCAACAATATCCAACACCTCCTCACCCCGCCCTTCCACCCCCAATCTAACGGGGAGGCGGAACGGCTAGTCAGAACATTCAAAACTCAAATGACCAAATACACCACAAGTCACAAACTCGAAGAGGCATTGACACTCTTCCTCAGTTCCTATCGAACCACTCCAGTGGGGGCCAAAAGCCCGGCGGAATTGCTACATGGCCGCCAATCTCGCACTCTCCTCCATCTCCTCTTACCCCCGCCCAAAGTACAGGTACCTTCGGGCCCATTCCGTTTCACCCCGGGCTCCCTAGTCTGGGCCCGCGGGTTTGGCTCCCGGGCCGGTTGGCTTCCGGGGGTCATCCAGCGGCCCCGGGGCCGCCAACTGTTTGACGTCAGCCTGGATGGCCGGATAGTGCGACGCCATCGAAACCAACTACGTCCCCGCTACCCCACGGCACCGTCCTCTTCCACCACGGCACGGCCATCCACTTCTTCCTCTCCTTCCCTGCCACCTCCACCACTCCTGCCGTCTAACCGTTGCTCAGGGACAGTTACAGCGCCACCAACGACGCCACAACCTGGCGGTCGCTCCGACACCCTTCAGCCGCAGCCTCTCGACCACCTGCGGGGACCATCTTCAGCGCCCCCCGTACAGCCCCCGGCCATCGACGCCGACGAACCGATGCCGTTAGCTCCACAAGTACCTCCACCACAACCTGCACCACGACGCAGGTCGGCTCGCATCGCCAGGGGAACAGCTCCGTACTCCCCTGGAGGTAGCCTTCATAGTCTGCTCCAGGGCGCCGCGGCAGACGACCTCGCAGACATCGCAGACATCGCTTCCCCCCCTCCCCCCCCCCGGGAGGGAGGTATGTTCAGTCTGCCAGTAAAGGCCCCTGCCAGGCAGACCTCACACACAACGCGCCTGCACGCCGGGATACATATACGACTCCAAACAGGCGCAGAGACATCAAAACAAACCAGGAAAACAAATAGAATCATCTAGAAGCTAAGTGGGACTATTTCTTACAGAGGTCGCCGTACTACCACACAACGGAATTCCTGCGCCAGGCCGCCTATATAAGCGTAGCCGGCCGCTCCACCGCCAGTTCCGGCCTGACCGCGGAACCAGCTTCAACTACAGAAGACCACCGGAAGTTCGCGAGAAGTAGAAGCCGTCTCTCTCTACCCCGGATCAGGACCAGGCTAAATTTCTCGACGGTCATCCGCTAACTGTACCACATTTGTTATTGTTTACCAGTGTTTTGTGTACATAGTAATAAACCTCAAGGAAACATTAAGTGTAGTTCACTTCAGGGACGTCTTAAAAAAGTGGATGAAATAACAGATATAAATGAGTCTAAGTACTGCAGCGCCCCGCGACGCTTACAATGGAATTAATAATCAAATAAACAAACTGTGCAGTAATTTTGTATATTGGAGTCAGGTGAAAGCTAGTGCAGACGAACGAGTATCCTAAACTTGGAGCTGGTAGGAACTTCACATAATAGGAATACTCCGTAGATCCTGGATGATGAGCCAGTGATGGACAGCTTTAAGGGCGAGGACATGAGAAGATGGCATTCAAAAGCTTTTAAAAGGACGTTGCCGTATATAGATGATACGGGAAGGCGAGTGGTGAACAAAATAACTTTTCGTAGTATGGGTAGAAGTGACTGTGTTGTCTTCAACGAACCTCGTAGGTCACGCGCTTAACACTGATGGTGGGTTCCCACGACCGGTGGTTTTTTACGTCGCGCCATGCAGCAGAATTGTACGAATCAGCACGCGCCACAGGCTATCCCTCGCCACCTAACAGCCACCTCCCCACGACGTTGCCTAGAGTCGTTTCAGCTACCCGGGCGTTTGATGTTTACCGACTGGGTGATGGATAGAGGCGCGCCGTCCCTACCAGCAGTAGCGGCTCCCTTCCCACGGCTCAATATTGATAGCTGGACCGGCGCGGCCGGCAAATGCACGGGCCGTGGGAATCCAACCTTTATGTGGTGTGTGAGCGATACCTGTCTATACATAGGGGGAGTAGATGGTTGTTAATAATTTTTGTATAACTTTGTTCTCGGCCAATCTCCGAGAGGGAACAAGTCTTTCTGGTCAATGGAGTGGGACGCCACTCTCGGCGCAGAGGCAGAATTGAGCTCACATTCATTCGGGGACACTGATAATGACAACAGATTCTGTCGGAGAATGAGCCTTCGACAACACATTCTTTCGGTTCAAGATAGTGAGCTCGATACTCGATCGGATAGAGTTGACCTGCTAGATATAGTATGGTAACATCCACTGTAAGATTGTACTCTAGAGTTAGAGAGGTAGTCTTTGAGTAATTTATCGTCAAGCAGTAGACCTGAAGTACCCATCAGTTACGCAAGTGTTAGTAAGGCTATGAGTTGCAGCAGGTATGAAAAGTAGTTCATGGAAGGGAAAAGATGACCATGACCATAAGCTGGCACTAGATTTCAGGCACAAGGGTGTGGGAAGATTTTCTTTTTTAGGTAAGGGTGTCAGGGATTGGAATGAGTTACCAAGGGGAATGATGAATAACCTACCGAAAACGTTAAAAGAATTTAAAGTTAAAATTTGTAGAGGGCAAATGTAGGTGAGTCTAGGATAGGGGGAAGTTGGATGTGTAGGGAAATTGCCACCGAAGCGTGTGCTCCATTGCAATTAAATTAAATTAATCCTAGTATACAGTGCACGACGCAAATGTATAGAGAGAGGTTCGCTGTGCAAATAGTGGAATAATATGCGCATTTCCTAGTGAGAGTGTAAGCGCTACGGACGTTGTGCAACGTGTGTCGTGAGCAGTCAAGGGAGACTGCAAATAGTAAAGTACTCAGACTAAAAACCCATTCACCGTAATCAAAATTTCATACCAACCAAACTACCTCCCTCGTGCAGAAGATCACACGTTTAGTCTCATTGTTTTATTTAAAATTGCAAACCCAGCCGGAAATGTAAATGATCTACGTAAATGTGATATTAATTTTTTAACGTCGTTTTGTGTTTGAATTTTATCAGTATCATTTGTTCTTGATTTTAAAATGATGATAAATATGCTTGAATTTGTACATGCTTGAATTTGCACAAAATTAAATTGCCAATTCAGTTGCTTAGCGAAATACCATCATAGTTATGTTTCAGTACTTTCCTTCTTAGGTAACCTTCCATATATACTTACACCAACACTTTGCTCCATTTTATTCAGCAGTGGTAAATTTTTCAGCTCAATTGCAAATCAAATGCTCGGCTCTCGGACTGCTGACCTGCAAAGAAAATAAAATGAAGAAATTTAGAGGTACAAGCTCTTGTGTATGAATGAAAACTATGAACACAGACTGTAAGAGATATTTAATCTCTAGCATCTGCAAGTTTTGCAATTTCTCAGTGTATAACATGACTATAAATATCAAGAAATCACGTGGTCTCATCCATTATGGAATTTAATAGCCTCTTTTTCGATTTCACTATTCTCAATAATTATTATCTTTTTTATAAAATTAGATAGTATGTCTACATCACAATTACACTGCGTAGCAAATATTTTAAGGGAAATAACTTTAATATTGTTCATTGTATCTTTAATTTACACACCATGAATTTTCTTTTAGTGTCTTTGAAATGGTGTAGTTATATCTTTAATATTGTTTCAGATATTCCCTTATAATATAGCACCTTTGATGTAGAACTCACATTGCATAGCTGCTTTACTGCTCAGAACTTGTAAACAGATACTCCGAATCATCAGGCTAAACGTTAAAGCAGGCCAAGGCAAAATGCGATCTGCAGACGCCAAAGTAAAGGCAAAATGAAAGTTGCCTGTAGAGGTATGGATACAAACATTCAGTGTGTAGGTTTATTTCTGAAGCTGCAAAAATAAATTTACAAATGGAATGCTATAGTTCGAGTTAACATGTTTAGGGAAATTGTAAACATTTTTTTGTTTACAATATAATTTTTTTTTTTAAAAAAAGATTTTTTTAAAACTGCTTAACGTATCTTAACAGCGAGGTATTTGAAGACGGGAAAGGATGGGGGGCAACGAATGGGTAGGAATTCGGCCATGGCCTTTTGAAGGAAGCATCCCGGCATTTGCCTGGAGTGGTTTGGGAAACCATGGAAAACCCAAATCTGGATGCCCGGACGGAGATTCGAACCGCCATCCTCCCGAATGCGAGGGCAGAACGCTAACCGTTGCACCACCACGCTTGGTAGAAATATAGAATTGTTCGTTGATGAAATCTAATATATGTAAGCATCACAGGAATATAACTGAGAAATAAAAAAAGATGATATTCAGAATAATTAAAGCGTCAGACTTTACCCTCATTTGCAAAAAATTATGGAAAACAGAATTAATATTCTTTGAAGCTTTATTTTTTTCTTAAAGTCTAATGCCTTGTCAACGTCAGGGTCATTAGATGAGGGAGAGGGTAGTAACATGAATTAATTACGTAATTACCATTTGAAACAATCATTAAAGCATTCGCATGGAGTTATTTCGGGAAAATACGGATAACAGTAATCTGGATGGCGTGACTTGTTTCCTTTGAATGACCGACCTGTGTTACTACTCACCCACAGGGTTCTGTATGAGGCTTTCGTAGTAGTAGATGATTAAGTGTGAATCGAATTTTAGATAAAGTCCTAACAAAAGATAGGGGAAGATAATCTACTTGCAGTTACGAAGAGCTTTACGCTGATGTATGTAGTGGAGCGAAAGTAGAGGCCTGGGGACTGGTGAGAAGGAGGTGTATCTAGATTCTAAACTAACTTCTTTGGAAATAATAAAAGCTTTAAAAAGCACTGCTGAAGTCTTCAGTTTACCCAGTGATATAAAATGGTCGCAAAGAAATAACTCACCATTAAAGGTCATGTTTTGTTTAGAAAATTACGTATGAAGTGGAAAAACCAAATTTTTTTGGTAAGGGAATTAACGAAGGAGTGACATAGTTCCCACACATTTTAATACAAAAGGAATAAAACCCCAGAACGTTCGTTAAGAAGTGCAATTATACATAGAAAAAAAGCTTTGCCAGAGATGAATGTCATGTTAAATGCGCTTGAAAATTATAGGCCGGACTAGGATTCGAACAGGAATCCTCGTGGTATCAAGGCTCAAACACTGAACTACAAGTGCACTAAGAAGTTATGTGAGGAGGAAAGAGATCACTATTAAATGTGAAATGTACATATAAGTGTGGACACAAACTTTCGGAATAGTAATAGCAATTTGCGTTTACTCATCTTTGTAAGGTTTTCTGTTTGTTTCAGTATCGTTGATGACAGAAATGCATTATATTTCTGTAATATTCTCTGCGTATACTTCGACTTGATCTGACTTGTTCACAGAACTAATGGAACCTTTTGTCCCCTGTCTAGGGGAATGAAATTCCACTCCTAATACGACTCACACTAATATGTTTTTATAGAAATTACAAGGCAGCATTTTCATTAGTTACTTTTTTTTCTCTCTTTTCAATTGCTTGTGAAGTTTATGTCAGCTGATAGGGAATAGCATTTGGTGGATGTAAACACATCATTGATATTTTCGTTCACATCTTATAAGTACACATCTCAAAGAGATTTTATGGTAACACTTCTGTACCTGCCAAATGAAGCTACCTGCTACTCAGATATTTGGTTAGTTGTTGAAATTAACAGTGTTTTTATTTTGTAATTCATATCGGCATCAACAACTTTCAAGTCAGAGTACAGTGAGTGATAGGCTATATGTTTGCAGGTTGTACAAAAAGTAATAAAAAATGTTTGCGCAGCATTTTATTTTCCCATCTCAGTTTTCCTGATCTTATGCCATAAATAACTACTAGTCGAATTTTGCCTTCTCTACTGTCAGCCTCTTCTGCCATTTTAAACTTCTGAAAGTTGCAGAATTTATTTTAGTTCCATTTTCTTGGTAATAAAATGTAAGTTGTTTCATGCAGAATTGTTAGTGGATGCAAAGTGTATGACTTAAAGGTACTGTGAAAATAATTTGCCTTATTATCAGCTATTTACGCCCAAGCATAAGAGGATATTTTAGAGCCGTAATAAAGTCTGCATCAAACATTGGGTTGCTGGCCGATAGCATAAAGAGAGCATAAAATACACAAGTCTCGTTACTACAGCGGAGCCATCTTGCGGTACGTGAGTGCCGTGTCGACGACCCGTGCAATACCAGACGCATTGTGACCAGCGTCTGCTGCAAGACCGCAACATTTGTCTGCGTTTGATCTATCGTATGCTAGATAACAATTAAAGTTATTAATATCTCCAAAGTATATCTGCGTGAAAATGTGAGATAGAGAGGATGTTTATAATAAAACGGTACAGTAACAGACTATTTGACACAGCTGTACGTAATGGACCAGTTATTATTTAATTTTCACATCCATTGTGAAGAATATATGGTCATGATCCGTTGCTGGAAGGATTATTCTTTCAGCTCCACGCTTACGGGGAATGGCCGACAGTTGATAGTTAAGTGATCGTCTGATTATGTCTTCAGGGTATTATAAGTTTTAGAATGTTTCGTTCTCCTCAGCGTGAAAATAAATTGCGAATCTAGGCTTTGAAACTTCCAGTTCAATAGTAAGCCAACTTTAAAAAAAACTGAAAAAAATAATAGCAACAAAATTTTCAAAAGCAGATATTTAAAAAAAAGTAAAGTAAAGAAACAAGTGTGGTTTTTGTATTTGGACTTCATGTTCGGTTAACATTTGACAGATCTGCATTATGTGACTAAATTTACCTATTAAAGATTATTGCTAAGTAATGTCTATGTACCAACGGCTCACTAATGAACAAAGGTGGCCAATTTGAAACTTGAGCGAGGAGGGGGGGGGGGGTAAGGAATTGTAGATTGCCGGAATTAAAGCAGACTTTGTTAGACTCGGAGTACTTAACATCAGAACTGTATAAGTAATGAGAAATTATGTAGCCGTATGTATTTGTTACTAAAACAATCAATACTCGTTACTATCGAATTATTACTCGTTACTTTTAGTAGATACAATCGAGCGCTAGCATGAAGCATTGTATAGAGTCGCGCCGCGTACGTGACGAGTTCGTTACTATCGTATTGTTTCGTTATTCGTTACTTTTGACCCAATCGAGCACTAGTATGAAGCTACGCATCGCGTAAGGGGGCGTCCATAAATTACTTGAAGTGAAATAGGGGGGGAGGGGATCCGGCGATATCTCACCAAATCTCACCTCGGAAAGCGGGGGTGTAACCGGCTTTGGAACGGACTAAATCTCACCAGGGCCGGACCAGATCTCACGAAATCTCACCAGAGGTGGGTTGGGGTGGGGGTGGGGTGGGGGTTCCGGAAATACGTAAAAACACCTCACGTAATTTATGGATGCCCCCAGGGTTACGAGATGACTTCATACGTATTTTGTAAAGTTTAAGTAAATTGTTCATTTAGTAAAGTAAGTTTAGGTAAAATTTGCACTGTAAAATAAAATAGAAGTTAGAATAGCGCATTTGAGAATAAACGCATTTCATAAATGTTTGAAATTAATAAAACCTCACTAAGGTATGATAAAAAAAAGAAATAACCATCTCAAATTATCTATTAAAATTTTCTGTTTACAAATTATGCTCTGTAAGTTTTAATGTTAAACAAAAGCAAAATACAAAATAAATCTTAATGTTGTCAAAATTACTCGTACTTACCTCGTTAAAAATATCAAAATTTAACAGTAAATGATATTAATTATATTAAAATAATGTACGCGCAACATGTTTATACTTATACATTTTCCTTTGTAACGAAACGAAATCAAAATTCCCAGAAATACGCGACGGAAGACGTTCAAATGTTCATTTTCTCACTCGGATTCATTTAGTCTCTGGGCGAATCGTTTCTGTTCGCGCATGATGCGTCGTATTTGTTCGTTTATCGAATCAAACTGATATGCATACGAAATGAATTTGTGAGTAACATTTCGGTACTTCGAGTCAGGCGATGTCTTCGTTACGAATACATACGGTTCACTACAGCTCTACTTGCCATTTTGAAACAAACACTGTGTTGCCATCTGGATGAGAAACGTGTAACATTGTGTTCTGTGTGATAAGTGTGTTTTTTTCTGTGAAATTTATAGTTTTTGTGGTAGAGTGAGGACGGGCGGTACGTGAGTACCAGTGCTCGAGCCTGGTACCGTTTTACCTGCTTGAGCCACACTCGCGGGTAATTATTAATCATTATTACGATTATTACAATTATAATTACACACGGTAATCTGACGAGTGATTGAACTGACCCCAGTGAATTAGCATCTTATAAATATATTCCATTGACGTAGGCTTAAAGAGCCCCCTGTTTAATAAGTTGCCCATAACGACATTGTACTACTTACTAAGCTACCTGGCAACTGTGCAGCATGGTCAGGTTTTGAGATTCCAGTGGTGTTTATTCACTGGCGACGAAAATTAAGGGTTTAATCAATGCTTAGCTTACACTATACGCCTCGTTGAATCTAGTAATTTCAGTTACATAATGGTGTTCGAGTGGTGGAAGACTTTTAGTTTTTGGTGCTACTGAGTGTAATTATGCGATAAGTAAAGAGAAAATCAATCCATAAAATGGATTGTAGGGTATCGACGCAGAGAAATAGATCTCTGAGCTACTGTACAGCTAACAGTACCTCAAATCCTCAACAACTGATATTGAATATCTGAAAATTGTGTCTTCTGATCTACACAAACAAATGATTGGTGTGTGAAATTTAAATTCCTGAAGTTTAGTGTACGAAGACGACAACGTATTGATGCCACGTTCTCGTATTTGCTACAATTATTCACATACTAGGTAGTTATCTCAGAACGTCTGACTATTTTATGGCTATACGGTTGTGAGACTGCAATGACTATTAGACAACTGGTTCTATTTCTTCCAGACCACTTCAGGTGAGTTCTGCGCTGAACAACTTACCCGAACCGCATTTAAAGAATGATAGGATTTGTGAAATGATTACCTGTATAAACAAATAAAACACCGCTCACCCAGTAACGGTAGCAGTTAAAAGTTGGTTACTGTCAGAAGAGTATAATTACATTTAAATCTTTAATTATTTTAACGTTTAGTTAGATCTTACTGAAATCCACACTGCATTCGGAATGTCTTCAACAGGCAAGTATCCAGGACAACCACCTCTGAGTTTTAGCTGTACTTGCACTGACAGGTCCATACTCTATGCTGCATTCTGTTTTTCATAGCAAACTCCTCTAAAAATTTCAATCTTTGCGGCCTGGTACTTAGTCATAATACTAAGAATAAAACGATATAATATCAAGAAACAATACACGTTTATGCCATCGTTACCAATAGTGCTATATATACATATATATATTCTGTTTCCGTATTCAGTTTCCTCCAGAAAACCAAGTTTTCTCAATACTCCTGTGACACCCTTAAGCCCAAACTGCATTTCTGCTTCATAATTCATTTTACTGTCAAACGAAACTTTCATATTGCACTTTAGATGATTGGGGAAATATAGCACAGAAAGGAAAGCGGGTTTCAAACCAATTTAACTAAATTTATGAGTGATTCCTACGAAAACATTTCATATAAAATTTAATCTATATTTTGCTAATTTTGATATATTTTAATAATTTATCACTTATTTCATTGGTTTTTACTATGACATTCCTTCCCATGTGGCCAGTTCTGAGTCTTAAACAGAGATTCGCGTGAACATATATAGACCCTAAACTATTGCTTTTTCCCTACAGCTTCCGAATCGTCATATTATTTTTCAGTGTTGAATTTCATAATAAAACTTTACATAAAGGCATAGAATTTGCAAATACGTCTAACGCTACACCTGAAAAATTGTTGATTTGTACAACTGTAATAATCTATTAAAAAAATTGCATCTGCTGCTGCATAAAAAATTTATTGCACAAATGATTCCCAGATTTTGTCATACAACGTTATCACTGCAGAGGAATTAAATACTTGATTTTTTGCAACATCTTCTGCTCATCATTGAAATATTTTTTTTCTTGGGATGATGGTGTCTTACTGCTTTCACCGCAAAAGAATCTGAAAAACTTAGGTTCCAGTGATTTATTTGATGCTACAGTATGCAAGTCTCTGAAAAGAAACAATATTTCAGATCTTACAAAGTCGATTTGTTTTGTACTGTATATGGCAGATGAATATAACACGGAAATGGCTTGGTTGTTATCCCTTAGTGTAACTATATAACAGTAATACTAGTAATAAATTACAGTTGTATTCCAAATAGCAGAATGATTTTATAGAGCATTGAAATATATGCTAAAATGAAGATAATTAGATCGAGAGTTGTAGTGATATCTTTTAAAAGCAAAGTCGCTAATACAATAACACCTCAATTACAGTGAGAATTTGTGACATGCAGAAGTTCAATCGAATAGTTATAAGAAAAATAAAAAATAATTTAGCGCGTAAGATATTATTGGCAAATTATGAAAAAACACGTGTGGAAGTGTTGTATATCTGTATAGCATTCATGTATTGCTGGACGTTTTACAGTGAACTAAGTAACAGAAAACAAAAAGGGTTATATGTGTATCCAAACGTGATGGTAAGATTGACCGAGGTCGAACGAGGTATATTGGAAGCTTTGGTAAGCCTGCAGTTGGAGGAAGCGCGTCCCTAAATTCAGGCTGACCCGCGTGACACCTTGCGTCCAGGGTGAGCTGCGGTCGCCACTCTAGCAAATATCTAGTCATGTTGAGGCTAATACCTATATTAATTTCTAAAGGTATTGGCTTCTCTTTATTTATACTGGAAGTGGCTTTTTTATTGGCGTTTTACTTCAGTGCGAATACGTTGGGGCCAAATATTAAAATATAGCTCTCTCTCAACACGCAAGCACATTACTACAAGCTCGATATCCACTGTTGCTACTTGTTTATCTGTAAATACCCCAATTATGGTTCGAAAGCGCTTTTCGTTGCAGAAGGAAACAACATTATTTTCTTGGAGAGCACTGGTTAGTGGAAAAATTTTGTTAGTTATAAGAATGGTATTGACAACCGAAAGCATAGAGTGCGATTTTCTGCTCAACGCTAAAAGACAAAGTTGTTTCAGAGAAGCTCTGTGTTTTACTTATAAAAGAAACATTCTAATTACAGGAAGGGAACCTACCAGATTGCTACATTTTGCATACCTTAGGCGCGTCTTTTTAATTTATATTTTCGTGACTCATAAAAAAGTAGCTATCAGATCATTATATTTCCTGAATGCATGAAAAATGGGTGACAAGGATAGAAGAAGAAGATGAAATGTGCTATTGATGCATCCTTGAAGCTTCTTATTTCAATAATTCTATTTTCTCTTCTCGCTCTGTCTTTTTTTTTTTTTTTTTTTTTTAACCGTATAAACCTGTTCGCGCATTGTTGTATAATTGAAAGATGGGATATCCTACACTGACAAGTAAGCTTGTGCCAGAAAATTCACTTTGTTATCAAACTTAACATTATTATTATGTATTTCCTATTCACTGTTGCTGATATCGGACTAATTTTGAATCTTTTAGTTTGTGTTGTGTTTAATATCTTTCATTTTTGAGGACTTAACCAAAATAAAATGTTCTCATCCAAGCTTGAAATACTGGTAACAGTGTCCATATACCTGAATTGAATAATAACCAAGGTAACACCTACACATGATAGTGCTCGGGGTAATTTGATAATACTTTAAAAGTGGGTTTTTATTAATGAGAGTTCATCAAACCATACAATAGCTCAGTTAAATCCTGAAGTTATTCACAAGAAACATTTTTTCTGTTTATTAGACTGATTTCATTAACAAACGAACCTGTAAGAAGGATCCAGGTGTAATCCTTACAAAATATATGAGATATATCTTAAATAAATAGTGATTGAATGAGAGATGACTTTTGACTGTCAATTTACTGCAGTTGATAATAAAATCCTCACCAATAACGAGACATAGAATCAATTTAATATACTTCTGAACAAAAATTTGATTTTATAATCGATGTAGTGTCTTGTTGCCTTATTTATTAACGTTACCGCTTATTTACTTACTATATTATAGACCCAGCGCAGTTGTGATGTTTATAAGCAGTTGTTACACTTTATGTAGAATTATACAACTGAGTGACATAAGTCCAGCTGCCTGCTGTACCCATATCAAGCGAGCTATGAATACGTGCATAATTCAGTAGATAAGTAAACAAATACATAAAATTTCTGTATAAAAATATCTGCCGGGAAAAATCTAAATGATACAATATCGCTGTAAATTTCTCTAGCAATTAGCTGAAATGTGAATTATAGCAGAAAAATAAATGGTAAAACTATTTTGGTTGATCTGGAAAATTCCAAATGCGTTAGCAACATTCTCCTTCGCAGTAAGAGCTGCAACTAATCAGGGCTGCCGTCAGTTATCCGAGAGAAGTTCTCACGCCATCGGGAACAGGTTTGTTACTCTGTTATTTTGATTTATGACGGGTATTACCGATTGTTGAATTGAAGAGTAACATCTGCCGTTGGCGGCCACGAGTTTAATTATAGTCGTTGGCGACGTTGCCGCGTCTGAGCCGTGATGGCGCCGCTAATAGCGTCCACATAATAACGCCAGAGAGGATCCCAGGCGAGTTAGGAGCCTGCGCAGTAGGCAGCCCGCGACGCGGGGGCGTGGCCAGTCGGCGAGGGAGGCGGCGCGCCGAGTCTATTGGCCATACGGCCCCCTCCACGACCCACCCCTCCCCCTCCGCCGGGGTCAAGGCCAATAGTGGACATTGACCATAGGAGCACGTGCTAACTTCATTACCCTTACTACCCATGCGTGATGGGGTATGACACGAAATGAAGACATGCAATAACTTTCCGCAGGCTGCAGTTGGTTTTCTGCTGCCAGTCATTCAGCTCATTTCTCTTACTAAACATAACATCAATCTCTGACAATATATCTTAGCCTGTTGTGTATTTTCTTTTAATATTCACGGGTTGTTTCTTACGTGAATCTGAGAAAAATTATATTACTGCCAGATATTACTTAAAACTATAGTACATGAAAAGATGTTTCAGCTTCGATAAAAATACTTGAAGAAGATAAACAAATGTTCTAATGTTCACAAATAGCCGATAAATCAAAAGTAAAGCATAAATGTCAAAAGGTAAGCCCAACGAATATGGGACTCTAACACTTTTTCGCTTGAAATCATGTTGTTTTAAATATACTAAACCGATTGGATAGAACATGGATAAAATCATTTTTAATAATACCATAATAATATGAAATTTCAGTTTAATTTACTTGAAAAAAGAGATCCAAAACTACATATATCACAAGCTGTTTCGTAATGTTAAAAATATCTGATATGCCATATATAATGCAAAGAGAGTAAACTCGAACCCTGACTAGTTGCTACAAGTTTTGTTCTTCGATGGGTTAGTACAATGATATCTCTCCCGTTTCTCCTAACCGAGAGAAAATTAATCACATCGTTTCTGCAGTATCTGATTTATCCATTTCAGATTCATGAACATAGTAAGTAACTTCGTTTTTGCAATACGAATTGATTCATTATCTTTTCGTTGCTGATATCCTTCAGTAACGAACGAAAAATTCGATAAGTAATAAAGATGTAAATTCCATCGATTAGTTCGCATAATTTGCTTGTTGTTACAGTTCAGCCAAGTGGTTTAGATCTTAAATAAAATGAATAACACAAGAGGAAGGACAGAACATTAGCAATTCCTGCGAGATTCTGCCACCCTATAAATTAAGATTCAATACTTCTACTGGAGCAGCAATAAGTTGTTACAAAAACTGAAAGAGCCTCATCGTAAATAACATTTTATGTTGACTGTTTACTAATGGTTCTTAGTTTGAAGGTAAGATACGTTAAAATTACAGAAACTATTGGTTTGAAATGATAATAAAGCATTTACAGATATTCTTCCTTATAGCTAAACTGTCAACAGTTTTTCACAAAAATATCTTCAAGCGACGTTTACTTGAATGTATTATTTATGAAAGAGATGGGTTTATTCCTGATATTTTGGAGTTTTCCCTATCACACCGTAGGATAAACTATATTTCAATTTAATTATCTATATAAAACACTTTTAGCGAGAAACAAACATCAAGAAGAAACGCAGAGCGTGAGAAAACCAGTTTATCGTGGAAAACAGAATAATTACGTGGTTATTTTTGGTAAATTTTCTAGTCAAAATATTTCGTTTTTCTTTGATATACACTACAGAAATGGAGGAAACAAAAATAAAATATCGTTCTTCAGCATATAATTTCATAATGGTTTGTAGTCACAAGAAACTGACATAAATCCATGCATTATATTAGTTAATAATAATAAAGAATGAAGCAACGTATAACATTCCTGTAGAGTTGTGAAAAGGAATTAAAAATTTAATCATATTCCATGATTGGAACATCATTGATGGCTTTGTAGTAATAAGCATTTATATAAGTCAGATTACTAATATACTCACCACTTATGCCTTTATCATATATGGAGATATTAAATAAAACTGGAATACCGGCCCGTATAACAACTGATCTGGGTTTTCCATGGTTTCCCTAGATCGCTCCAGGCGAATGCTGGGATGGTTCCTCACAATATCCCATGGGCACCTCCTGCCATATCCTGTATATTCCTTCCAAACCATTACCTTTCGGGATAGGTGCAATGCGCCCTCCGCCACACACTTTTAGTGAATCGCGGAGTAATAATAATAGTAGGTGAATCTGCTCATAACTAAAGCTTTTTGTAAAAATTTTCAATTAAGAAATAGGATCAAAATGAAATGTGCATTGGTGGAAGCTTTCCTTACGAAGAACTTGCAGTCAGTTCTTACAAACTTTACTACCGTTGTACATTTCTAATAAATGTTGGCTTTCGAAAGCTTCAAGAATAACATAAGAGTATAAAATATGCACGAAGAAATAGATGCAGGTTACTAGGTGCTCTGACAGATCAGAAATTCTTCTTTCCTGCTGTTACTTCATTACAATTAATGTTATCTTTTTGTTAAAGCTACAGTCCGAAAGATTATAACCATTTTAACGAAAACATACGTTTACGACTTTCAAATTCAATTGTATGCCTTAAGACAAATACTTTACAACCATTTTCTTTTTTTGATCTTAAACACTGGTTTCAATTCATAACTAAGCATAATTTAATGCTTATTTGCTTGAGATTGCTACGTTATTTCGAAGATTGTTCTACGTACTATTAAAGATATTGTGGAAAGCAAGTAACCAAAATAGCAGTAAGAAAACCTGAAGTTCATATCTGTTTCAATTTAAACAGAAATATATTTCCGTTCTAATGTGGAAGGAAGAATCTCGGAAAAAATTTATCTAGAGTTCTTAGGTACACGATTACATCCGGGAAGTGCCACAACGAAGCGGCACTTTAAATGTAAAACTACCCCCCTCCCCCTTCTTCAAAAAAAAGTTAGAATGTTTTCGCCTGTCAAAAAACAATAATATACTATGGTATTGTTATTTACTTTCCATGTGTGAGTCGTTTTTGAAAAAGAGGTTGCAGAAATTAGATACGTGTTAACCATTCCTTCGTGTGATGTATACCTTAAACTTCAGTGAGTTGACCAACAATTTTATTATAAATATTTTAATTAAATAAGGAACAAAATCCATATTTAAAATAAAAGGTTTAAATACAGCTACGGAAACTTGCATAAATGTATTGTAGCATTTATTTTTGTTGTTAACTAATAACATATCTGGGATAATGTTTCCACGTTTGATTAACTGGATGAATCTACAGGATAACCAAATAACATACTAACAGGGTCGGCTGTTTATAAAACTGTACCATGGTTATATAGGATTTCTATAGTGCTACTGTTAAACATCGCTCTAGTTACTTTATTCCTTTTTTATTATTGTCATTGTATTGCGAAGGGACTCGACTTTTTTTTTAAAGTAATGGAGAACATAAGCAGAAACCAAACGAGAAGAGCTGAAAGCAAGATTGGCATCACAATTCATCCTCGGCACACCAACTTTTGAGCCAAATTTGTCAAATTAATGTTTTTCTTGGTGCTTTACACCTCGTCAACGTAGAGGTCAGTTTGAAGAAATTATCCCGGTGTAAACCTGAATGATTCCCAGGAACCATGGAACAGAAATCTGGATGCCAGGATGGAGATTCGAATCGGAGTAGAAATTTAATTTTAAGAGACTCGTCGGCTTGGGGGAATACAGCAAAAATATTATTTTAACTGATTTCTGCAAAGAAATTGACGAAGAAAAAGGGAAGTAAGTCTTTGTTTGACCGACAATGATCTTCTCAATTTATTTCGTGATTACCACCTTGAATCATTAAGCAACTTGTAATTAGATGTAAATCTGACTCTAATGACGGCTCCACTAATGGAGCTTTGTTACCACCATTGTTAGTTTGTTTGTGATCAGAAAGTCAGGTATATTAATCATTTGCAACTCGTCTATGTGATAAGAAACAAGTTGCTTGTTAATATGGTAGTGGCGTTTGTAAACCATTTATTTTGTAATTGCTGGAAATTTTCTCAAAAAAAAAAAATCTTTTGTAGTGACGTAAATAATGTTGCCTTCAATATGAACGTATTGTTTCATATCTGCTGGCCAAATAACTGAGCTGAAATTAATTTGTATACACGGTGGCGTCTGCGATCATTTTCGTTCTCTGTTTTAAGTACAATTTGTGCTCGACTGGATTTTATTATTTATCGGACTGATCCTCTGTTGCAGTTATGTTCGTTTCGCCTAATAAAATAGTCAGCAGACTCAGAAAAGTAATTTCGCAATCATGAATTCGATAATAATGTGTAATAATAGGATTTCAACTTTATAGAAATCACAGCGCGCTATGCTTTCACATAACAATGTTAGGCTGGTCCATCAACACAGCAATGCATTAAGTACATTATTAATTTACTAAAAGATAACACACAGAAATATTTTCTAAAATAATATTTTTATGTGTTTTGTTGGGTTTGCAGACTTATTTTATGGCGCATTTCGTTATCAGCCGATACAGAAGAATTAATTTGTTGATGAAGCCTTATATTCATAACCCATGGTTTTGTGACATTATCGTAAAGGTTTCAAAATAGCACCGTCTTGGTAGTGATTCTCAAACGATTAGCAATGAATCAACAATGAAATATCACTTCAACCAAATATCTATTATCTCTCATTTGGATACTATCATTTTTCTAAAGCAATACATTAGTTTATAAATGTCATTTAATACATCGACTTTACCACAGCACTGGTTCCGGGTTATTGCACAAGGCAATAAACTTATGTATGAACTGCTGCATTTTCGAAGAGGTACTCTTCTAATACTGTCCTTACTTCGTCAAAACAATTAAGTGAGAATGACCATTTGTTTGAATTGACAGATTAAGTACACTAACGGAAGCAGTTGTATAGCACGTTAGCAGCTTCTTTAAAAAATATAACAAATAAAGAATAGTTGCAGCTATTATCAACAAGAACAAAAACATTGTAATATGTTAGATCCATGAACAGTTTTCGATCAAACTGTTAGTGTTCTACCCTAAATCTCAATCATTTTGTCATAAAATACATCGTAAACTGGTGAGTCTTGTAATCAGTTATTAAATGAATTTCACGACTAAGAAAAGTACATAAAAAAAGACTTGATCGATCGTTAGTCACCATAATATTACTTAGTATAGGAAAATGAAATAAGATGTAAAATATAAGAATTGTTTTCGTTCACACTTCTCATTGGACCCCATTACACACAATACAAACACGAAAATTTCTCTCACAGAAACTCAATAAAAACTGGTGCATTGTTTTGGGAATCAGAACGAGAAGTCCAATGGAATTGGTTCCATACGAAGAGAAAGTTAATTCCGTAGCGTTGGCGGTCATGCAGGACAGCCCTAGCCAGAGCGACGTTGCCACATATAACCACTGAGAGGCGCTGTCCGAACTCAAGGACACTGCGCCGTATGTAAACAAAACACCTGCATACCTTACAGAGAAATGTATTAACAATGTAAACATTAATTTGTCTTCTAGCAGGGTGTATCTGTTCAAGTATGTGGTTATTTAGTACAATTAGGAAACGAATTCCCCATTTATTGTCCAGTAACATAGCAATCTGTAAATAAACAGCCTAAAAAATACTTTCCTTATTTAGTACTGTACAAACACAATGTTTCCAAATATAATCTTTCTGGTCGTAGTTTAAACAACATTTGAGGATACTGAGCATTTAAATCTGTTAATTTGAAAGCCAAAACGCAGTGTTTTGCTTTATGCAACTGATATTTCTTTTATTGGGGTTAACATGCATTCGATGGCTGATATCTGTTTGGGAGATGTATAACAAGAATCTAATGATTGCAGCCATGTCCAGGAGCCGCGTAGACCAAGTGCTTGAGCGTATTGTTTTGGTCTGATTCGGAGACGTAAGTTTCTGAGGAGAAAATACTGAACCATTGCTACTGAAATGCAGCGAGAAGCTGTAATGAGGGTAGCCGCCACGCAGGCGGTAGTGAGGTTACACCAACCAAAATCCACTCTAGTGTCGGCTAATTGCACTTTGGAAAAATTTTGGTTATATAACTCATCATGTATTTCTTTAGTACCAATTTATAAAATCATAATGAAAATGTTAGAATGTTGAAGAATTCAGATTTAAAAGTCCGACAGATTAACTTAATTATTTTCAGCAAGATTTCTACCTGTTTGCTGTTATGTAAGTGTGTATACATGGCTGAAGAAGCACTGACAGCTAATTTATACCAAGACAGGTTTTCAGTTTCGGAATTAATGTTTTTTTAAAGAAAATTACCCTGTGAAAATGAAACATATATCGTAAAAAAAGTTATTTTAACTATTATAAAATATAAGAAACATAGTTTGGATATTGTTGTTTTTTATTATACCTTATATTTAGTTAGAAAAATTGGTTTTAGAATGTTATTAATTTCTCTATTTCAAACGTTTGTTCGCAGAGTACACCAAACTTAGCGAAATTATTGGTCAGTCAAATTTATTTGAGAGTGAATAACATTATGACGATATTGTTGATCTCCTTGACAAAACGCATGGTTTAAGGAATGAGGTCGTATAATAACTCTGTTTAGATTCCTGTCATTCCTGTCGATAGACTTTTGTTTTGCCTCTCATTCTGCTTCTATCGTGGATTATTCTAACAAACTAACAAGACATAGAAAATTGGACGTACAGTTTTATGTAGGATTGTAACCACGGAAAATGTTACTTTACGTGAACAAAGGAAAGTCCTTTTCCTAATGAGATAGGGAATCGATCCGAAGAATTTTCGATTCGCAGCTAGGCATGTTAAGCAGTAGCCATCACATTTGCTGGTAATTTACAAATGACGCTCTATTAAGGCTATTTCGTGGTGTATTGTTTTAACATGAAAACGTACAGGATGAAAGGAATGCCTGATACATTTTTTAATGAACATCCGATCTACACAAAACTGTATTATCTGTTGATTAAAAGCTAGATGTATTACTTCAGGTGAATATTTTTCATCTCTTGCCTTTCATTTCCCGTACACGATGCTTAAGATGTAATATTAAAGGAAAGTCGTACCCAAGTTTTGTCTTTGATTAAAATTTGAAATAATAAAATCTTAGCAGTAAGAAGTACAGGGTGTAAAAATGGAAAGAAATTGTAGTAATTACGCAAACTAAACTAAATGAGATAGTCAGCCCTAATTTCCTTTGAATTCAGATATAGCGCGGAATAAAAAAAAATATCGTGTGGTTTTCTCCTTTATTAGAAAACAATTTTCAGAGCACAAACCGTTTTTTAACAATATTAAGGTGTGACATTTTCAGCAGATGAAAAGCCGAGAAAATATTTAGTATCCTGCGATGCGAAAGTTGCATTTTTTTAAAAATTGCTATACGCCTCGTTGACGGTTAAGGTCATTAGAGGCGGGATGGGACTGGGGACAAGGAACGGGAAGGAATTCGGCCATGGCCTTTTTGAAGGAAGCATCTGGGCATTAGCCTGGAGTGATTTGGAGAAACCATGTAAAACACAAATCTGGATGCCCGGACGGGGATTCAAACCCGCGTGCTCCCGAATGCGAAGCCAAAACGTTAACCCTTAAGATGCTGCTTAATTGACATTAATAATTGAATTTAATTTAAAATTTTGTATGTTACTTAAAGAGAACCATAAAGTAAGTCTCTCCTTACTATGCCACATGAATAATAAAATGATGCTCTGTCTTAATCGATAAATGTTTAAAATCGCTAACGAGGATCTTAAACAATAGTATTAATCAAAGATATCGTACCAGAATCCTAATATTTAAACTATTGATATATACATTTCCGTAAACGTTACAAATATTCACAATCCATTTTTGGTCGCCTTTATATTTTGCTATTATAATATACTCTTGACATTTGTATGGACTTGGATTTTACAATCCTGCAGGTAGCTTCTAAACCTATATTCAGTACCGTGATTGTATTATGGTGAGAAGAGTTCATTAAAAAGCAAAGGTAAGATAACAAATATATTAATGATCACGAAGATACTTTTCGCTTGAAGCTAATAAGTAATATGATATGGCTAGGAAAAAAATTAAACCTAACCAGATTACGACGAAGACATCAACATTACACTACTAGCTGACTACGTAATTGTAATTATCAGTAATGGTTCATCTCATAGCTACTATACTAAGATATCATCGGGATAGCTCAAAATATTTTCGCTCCTTAAACCTACACGTTACTGTAACTTAAGAATTCCACTACGTGTCCTACGTATAGATCATTATTCTGCTCTGTTTGACCGTTTAGATTAAAAATTTTGACAATTGTAACATGTTTTGGACTGGGAATAAAAAGTTCCGGAAACTTTGGAATGGTCATGAGTGATGACATCGTACACATCCGGAAGATTGATAAAATAATGTTTTATGATGAACTTACATCCTGAAGTTTCAAAATTTACGAATTAAAAGTGACTAGAAAGTACACGGTATTTTGTGTAATGCATAACTATTAAAAATCAAGGTTTAGGATGATAAATCTCAACTTCCAAGCAAATAACACAAGCTTTCCTGAAATAAACCCATGAACAGTTGTTTTCCCTATCGTAACTAAGGAATTCTTGCTGACAATGCGTTAGGTATTTTGGCACATATCCTGAAAGTAAAGCAAAAATTGGATTCTGTGTTTCACTGATCTCACGGAGTCAAAATTTTACGAGTTAAATATTTTTCTATTCTGTCGTAATAAAAAACACCCTTTATAATGCTTAAATTATTACGTGTAAAACTTACCGACAGCGAACAACTCTCACTTCACAGCCTATAACATATGGACGACTTCTTCATTACTGGCAAGTATGTTGTGGGGTACTGTAACCCGGTCTACACAGTTGGAACGGGGATCCCCGTCATAGAGGTAGCTGTGTTTACTTTTTATGTCACATTAGTGCCAGCATATTAGATCATAATACATGGAACATACTGATCTCGAAGCAACGGGGGTATTATCGCCATCCGATAAATACCGGGCATGCTTTACTTCATTTACTTAATTGCTAATGGCTGTTTCTTCTGAGGAGCATTCCTTCCATGTTATCCGACAACACTGTACGCTCGGCACCTCCAGGTTAATCTTCGCTGCTACAGTTGGCAACGCTGTAATCCTACGGTGGGATAGATGACTAAGCTGTATTACAATCAAGCTCCTGTTTCGTAACGCATGTAAATGTTCCTGAGAAGAATTTTCGTTACGCAGCACCCATTTATATCAGTGGTAAGATTTTTAAAAGGAGTGAATTTTCAAAATTTCAGTTGAATTTAAATTAAGTATTTTCTCAGTGTTTAAGCCCTTCCGTCAAACCGTTATCAGGAATACCAACTTTCAGTTTCATGAGAATGTAATTATTTTCAAATCTCCTGCGAGCATATGCGTTAAGAGGTAAATGAAGCTTAATCTGCAACTTTTGAACATCCTTTTTTTTTTTTTTTTTTTTTTTTTTTTTTTTTTTTTTTTTTTTTTTTTTTTTTTTTAAAAGGCTTTAAACTGTTGTAGCTACCATACTCCAACAAGTATGATCTGTTGGTACATAGTTCTGAAGTGATGTTGAACTGATTTTAATATTGTTATAAGTGCTATGATTCTGAGTCCATAGCCATACATTCAACATTCCGTTCGAAAGACTTATGGCTCTGGACGCATAAGTATTCACTATGCAGCCAAAAAATACAATGTTTGAATGCAGGGAGCTAATTGAATATGAGATTTTACGTTGTAAGTTAAACTATAGGAGTATGTCTTAACTATTTAATGGCAAGAAATAATTTAACATCAACTTGAAAATATATCTTTAACACAGTTTTCTAAATTTTAACGCAAATTTTTAATATGTTTTTTTGTATCAGTTGATAAAATAAAGGACCGTTACTGTAAAGCCAAACAGGAATGTGTCATAAGGAAATTCGGAGGCAATATAAAGTATTCGTACAATGAGTTTTTAGATGAGCATGTTTGGTTGGTAGTATTTTAATTAACAGAAGATAAAGCTGATATAGAGAAGCATATATAAAGAAATGAGGGATTGGATTGAGTATTGGGAGTTCAAATGATGCCTAATTTTGTGTGTCTACCAAGTGGGGACGACATTATATTCTCATTAATCTGTCTACGGTAGACAGGTAGCACACATTATGCACTACATTTCTTCAGAGACAAAGTCTGTGTCGCCATTTTATCACGCGAATTAATTGTTCCACAGAATATTTTTGAATTTCAAAGCTACTTCCAATTCTTGAATCATGGAAGATTTTCAGAGTGATAATTCTTTCGCTTCTGTAATGTGAACACTAGAGTTAATATTTGAATCAAGTTGAATGTTTTCTTCGTATGATTAATTCGTGTTACTTTCATTTCGATTTTTACTGGCGTTGACATAAAATTCAGACAGATGATGCGTTCTACGAATCAGATAAGACTCCAAGTACGTATGGAGTTACTGAAGTTAATTACTTTCACATACATCATTATATATTTCTTAAAACGACGATAACTTTCTTCTTAGAATTTAGAATAGCTGTGTTAAGGGAAATCGGAGCTAACAACCGATAATTTCTACATTTCTTCATGATGGTGGTTGAGTATTATTATTTCGATAGCCGAAGTTATTCAAATGCAACTTCCAGCTGAAAAAACTAAAAAAACTAAAAACTAAATCGTAAAACTCCATAACCAGTTTTAGAGACAAACCTTCAAAAAAGATTTTATAATAAATCATTTGTTTCTAAATGCAAAATACTTAATTATATGACCAACACAAACGTGAATATTTGTTCTTGAACTTCATAAAATTTTGGCCGTAATATACGACGTATGCCTTAACAGAAAATTTTTGGTGGTAAGAATGTACAAAGGTACAGAAATTGTAGCACACTAATAAATGTTAAAAAATATATTACAACAGAAGCAGGTGAATATAATATTACGTGAAGATGTACTCGTTATAACTATTGCACTAACTGTTTTTTAAATAGTTATCATTACAAATATTACGGTTAAACTGGTAACTTTTATCTGTAGAATTGTATAGAAATCTACTCTGGTAATGGGTACATTCTTTTAGAAAAATTGTCTACAAGCATTTGCCTATATCAAAATAGTTATTCTAAAAATTCTAAATATTCTGAAAGATACTAAAATCAGGAAGATCAGTACTAACGGTTATCTTTATACGACAACTGGATGGCAAAGAGAAAAATCCTGAGTAATTTTGTGAACCAGGGCCAATATACAGATGTAAAGATGAATACATATGTAACTTTTAACATTGAAAAATCGGAATGGAAATTAAGCGTATGTATCACTTTCTTCTCTGTAATATTGTATGTTCAGTATGTATTAACAATAAGAAAAGTGATCACTTTAATCAAATATTATTTCAGTGTTATATTACCGTTAATAAAATATTTGTGGCCCAAATGTTGGCATTTAATACGAACATAATAAATACTCATTAAAAGAAATACTTTTAAAAAATTGCATGAGGGATGCTTGTTTGTCACGACTGTAGATGAATGTTTCATTAACAAACGACGAAAACTGGTGTAGCTTTCAACTTTTCGAAGTAATTTAAACAGAAAAATATAACAGCAAAAAGTTACAGTGATTTTTGCATTAGTAAAAACCTGAATCAACATTTATTTACTCGAACTGTTATATTAATTTGCGGCTGAAAAACACACTTATTGTAGTTAAATATCCATTTGAAACTTGGTGACGTACCAGTGCTAGGCAGGATACATTTGTAGTATAACCTGAAAGCAGTTGTACTGTACATTTTTATTATTTTCGTATGTTTGACTATTTCTTAAATAAATGACTTATTTAAAAAAAACTTTTAACAGCGTCTTTATTTCCATAGCCACAGTCGGGGCTTTATGTGCATTCAGCGAGAATGGCCAAATGAATCCATCTATATTCCTAAATAAAAGTAAAGGATCTTGAAAGGACCATATGAAGAAGTTAATAGCGGAAGAGAAAATTTACAATAAGAGCACTCAAATTGCTGTCGCTATAGCCATATATAAAACACAGACAGATCGACTTAGGAACGTGTAGCAGAAAGGTGACTAGGACAGCTTGAAAGGACAATGTAAAAAAAAAAAAAAAAAATAACTGAAGATGCGGTAACCAGTTCACCAAAACCTAAAATTTTCAACTTGTTCCCATATTAAATGAGACGACAAGTTTTATGGAAAAAATCTTGAAGCTCTCGAGGCAAATTCGTGTTTTGGTAAAACTTTTGAGTAAAGAATTGAAGAAAATCACAGTTACGATAAAAAAAAAATTTATGTTCTATCATCCATGAAACATCCAAATAACTTCATTAACATTTGGAATCAACTTCACGCGACTAACGGTTTCTTATTTAAATTTCACTTTTATCATTATAATTTTTTTTATCGCTGAAGCACGGAAATAAATATACTTCAATGTTGCATCTCAACTAACAAGTTCTCATAAACTGAAACAAAAGCCCCACGTATTGTGCGTGCATCTCCAAGCATTGATAGGAGTTAGAAACCTGTAAGCAGCGCACCGAGTTACTTCGCATGACTTGTCTTCACACACATTTAATGTCACGTGTTTAGGAGATTGGTGTAACGTTATATAGATGGTATCGCCAGTTTTGATGTTCATCTGCAAGACCGTTACTAACTTAACAATAGCACGAAGTTTCGGCCTCATCTCATGATACGGCATTAAGTCGTCACACTCCGGTAATGTGTCAGGTTACGATTATTACGATTGAAATGAATGAATCATATGCAGTTTCCCATTCCGAATGACATACTCAGCGTGTATATGGAACTGGAATGTAAATCATCGGATCTACCTCAACGCAATATTTGACAACAAGTGAGTTTGAGGAAATCAGCATTCTTCTCTGTTACAAAGTTATAAATTACGAAGGATTTCTTCTCATATAACGATTATAGCAAATAACTATAAGAAATGAGAGCGCGACAACATTTTACATTGTTGATAAAGTAGAAATATAACAGATGTGACTCTACCTCGCTGACGCTCCAACCGAAGCTGACAGTCGATCCAACGTCGATGTGGCAGAGGCTGAATTTCATTTGAGTTATTCACAATTTAATGAAAGTTTGATTGCGGCACTAGGTTTCATTAGGGCAACACACTGAGTATTATCATAAAAATCTGGTTATACAATGCAAGGCTGCGAACATTTTCGTCAATGTGCGACACCATCGACTCGCGATGATCAAAACTGAGGGTAGGCAAAATATTGCATTGACCTTCCTGTAATTTCATATAACACTACAAACTTCAATTCAAACATTTGGGAAGGTTGAGTTTTATATTACACAAGAAATTGTCTCAGTCAAAGATAAGATTCTAAGGGCAATATTCATAAACAGTGCTTTGCTTTGGAGATAAATCTTCGAGCTTCCCTTGCATGACTGATGGTGGAGGAATCCAATAAACTGAAGTTCTAACAACTTTTAGCGTCGCGTTTAAAACACGATGGCAATATTGTGACTGAAAAAAGCTTTCTCTATATGTGGACACTGCTGCCTGATAGTCGTAGCTGACTTCTAGTGGTACTTGGACGATTGTCCCATAACAATTGAAGCAAACGTCGTCGTAATCTGTCAATAAATTTTATTAATGCGTCCAAATCCAAATAGAAAGTGTAGAGTGATCCAAAAAGATAAGAAGCTCGAACGCTTGGGTCGTGGTGGTTATTTGAAGACATATCGAAAGGAGACAATTTTTCGAGCAATGACATTGAGGAGAAAGACAGAAAGGTGAGTGGCGTGGCTGGCGTACTTACCTGGCTGGCTGTTGGTCGTAGAATGAGTGCTGGGCTGGCCTGGGGGAGACAGCGACTCACTTGGCCTCTCAGTTCGGGGAAGGAGCGCTTCCTGGTACCAGCACCTGAGAGGCCCCGCGCGCGGACATACCACACGACACCGCGTCCAACATTCAGCGTCACACCTCAGAGATATGACAAAAGAAAGAGGAGGCCACACAACTGTGCAAAACAGACGCCTGAAGTATCGAAATAGAATATTTTGAAAAGTTAAATTCAAGGTTCCGGGTTCGAAACCCGGCGTGGCCACGAAATTTTACTGGCTGTCCTTTTTTCATATGAGGTAAGCAACGTTACTCCGTCGCTTGGATTCCACGTTAAGCTTAAGGAAAGTAAATGGCCGTCATACCTCTGACACTGGCTTGCTACGCCTCCTTCGGGACAATCTAATCAACCTTCAGGTTGGGGACTAAGTTAAGTTTTTAGGAGTGAATTAAAAAATGTAAGACAGGTAAACTGAATAATATGGAAGGCTAACGCAAAACTGAGTTTCGTAAGACCAGTCTTGTAATAGTTCACCAATGATGTAAAACAATTATTTCACTTTGTTGAATAACAGCCAAAAAACTGTTTGTTTGTAACAAAGATAAAATAGAAAGAAGAGATATATGTTTTATGAGAGCTTGTTTCAATTAAGATGGACTTGAAACAATAGTTTGGAACGAACAGTACAGCTGGCAGCAGGCTCAAAGTAGCTGAATCATTGTTGTCTTTGATCCCCATTTCGGGATACCGTTCCTTCCGCGAGAGCGGGAAGGAAAACATTTTACGAGGAACGGGAAGACATTTTGAAGGAATCAGCACGGCATTCCCCAGGAATTATATCGGGAAACCATGAAAAACTGAAATCTGGATGGCCTCCCGAAAACCAGATCTGATCTTTAGCAATCACTAATCGGATATGGTCCCATTTTAGACACATATTCGAGTGGGTGAGTGGTAATGTTCAGTCCCGGCTGTAGACACGACGGACGTGAGATCCTGGCAGACATATTTCTCTAAAATCACTCTAGGTGAATTCTGCAAAGGATGGTCCATATTATTATTCCCTATTGGTTATTTGACATTCTATCCCTGAACAATGTGTAATAGTATTTGAATTTATGGAACATCAGTGAACTTTACAAGGACTGATTTCAGATGTTAATGGAAATAAATTGTCCTGATGCCGTATGAGAAATAAAATAACCAGTGTTTGACGAAAAAGCTTTGACACAAGACTGAAGTAGATTATTAGTCCTGAAACTAAAAGCTGAAGGAAAGCTCCTGTATAGTCGAAACGGTGCAAAATAGTTTCCTTCAAATGACGTAGTATAATTCTTGTATTTTTTAAAGTTATTCCTTAGAGCTGATTTCATTGTAAAGGGATAAAATTACGATTAACGGTCTGGTAGCTCAGTGGATAAGGCGCTTGCTTTCACAAGTTTGTTGCTCCGGTACCAGGTTTAAATCCCGGTGGATCTAGAAATTTTTGAGATTTGTGTATGAGCCACGCCAGGTTGTTCCGTGGTTCTGATTAAAATATAGGTCCTAGAGGAAAGGAACTGACCATCCTAACTTTGACGCAATGGTTTAGTCAGTATGCCTCCTTCGGGAGGATCCAACCAGCCTACGGGTTGTAGAGCATGGTAAATTTAGTGCAGCCATCCCCTGTTTTTCTTCAGAATTTCTCAGATGGCAGCGATAGACTAATCAAACTATGGCCAGCAATTATTCCCCTAAATCTTTTTCTTTAAATTTTGCAGGCTCTCACTTTTTTTAGTAAATAACTTTCGCCATTTTATGGAACTATTTACTCCTTAACCTCCTTCATATCAAGTATTCCTGCTCAAGAACTCAAGACACTGTCCAATATTTTCCCTTTCAGATTTCCGCTGTTCAAATCCTAATACATCTAAAATACACAACAGAAACTCCTTTAACTTACAAACGTATTTTTCTTGTATGCCCTTAACACAGACTGTAAATTTAGTTCTTGCTACGCGGTACTATTTGTAGAACTTAGACTCGGCATTCTCTCCTTCATAGGAAAGGAAAAATCCTGAAGCACTGGCTGCCTAGTAATCTGATTAACTGCTATGTATTACGTAAGAAACTTACCTTCCCATCCAATCCCCAAAAGAAAAGATGACAGTCGTACGTCAAAAATGGTAACCAACATTTTGTAAGGTGTAATTCTTCCCTTTCTTTTTTATCATAAATTCTTTGAGTGAATTTCTCCACTCATCTTCTTTTACCCTTTACGATTTTTAATTTCAGATTCCTTCATAAGAATATAGTAGTAGTTGTAAAACAAAGTTTACAAACTTACAGTGGTAATGGCCACGTAGTACAGGTTTCAAACAGCGATGTCACAGGATTTTTTCACAAATTCTCTCTAGAACGGCCGACATATTCATTTCACCTTCTTTCAAACTGGATAAAGGCCTGTAAGGCATCTGGAATCTTATTCTGAGGATTATGCTGACAAGGTCACAAAATGAAGAAGTTTTATTACTTGCTTCCCCTCTATAAAGAGAAGTCATAAGATGAGTTCTTCATCTTCCTTCACTGGTAAGTTTCACCATAAGTGTAAGTGGTAATGGTGCCACAAACTGATTTCAGATAACGCCGGTGGCCATCTCCGAGATAGATTGTGAACATCTGACGAAGGTCAGAAGAATTTATCACAGCCTTTAGGAGCAACGTATTATTTATCAAACAGATGCCGCAGCATTTTACACAGTACGTGAAGGCGGCATGAAGCTATCAGAAAGTGACCTTCAGCGCCCAGTGGTGCATGTCATTCCTGGGTGTCGAGCAGTCTTAAACACCAGTATCTACAGGTCACAGGTTGTCATGGGGTTGGCTTGAGAACAATACTATCACAATGCCTCTAGAGTTCAACGACATAGAAGTTTTCGAAGTCTGGGCATAGGAACGACAAGTGTAGCTCCAACGGTTGAGAAGGCAGATGTAGGCTGCAGCAGTATCAATGATTTCCAGTCACTGTGCTGCTGGGCTAAATCTATCGAAACTGTCAAGTACCATGTACACCAACATTTCCACCTTAAAATATCTGGCGTCTTTCGCAGAACATCATCAAACCGACGACTTTTTTTACTAGCAAACCAATGAAAGCCTTGAATGAATGTATCGAATCAGAAGATAAAAGTTTTTATCTGAACTATCTTTTCACATACAAAACACGTTTGGCGTCCTAACTCTTCGTGATGCAAATATTGTGTAACGAATGTTATTTGTTAATAACAAATGATGAATAGCCAAATTTGGCAGCAACTAATTTGTTGTCACATAATATTACACACGTAAGAAAAAGCGTAATGGTAAATAATTTAATAATAATTTGCTATAATCCGAGTCTTTTGTGCATGCTATCTAACAATTTCATTTCGCCCAATTTATTTACCATCGTTTCAGTAGCACATTTTCAGCACAGCTGTTCACCCTCTTTATCTTGATAAAGAGTATGATAGCGCTAGTTGCGATAGCAGTATTTTGACGAGTATCCGAAAGATTCCGTCAGATCTCTTCAACTTTAGTAGAAATAAGAATTATAAGCTAACAGAATATGATATACACGAGATATGTTTAAAATCGTTTAAGAGAAGATTACCTTCGCATTGTCTGAGTGAGAAAGCAGATTTAAAATGTGAGACATGCCGAACTATCAGCTGCCTACTGCTTGGTTGAAATTTTTTATCAAGGTGGTATAATACAAAATAGAGTAGAACAGTTTGGGTTGACGAAAACCTAAAAACAAAGCAAAAAATTTCTGACTTTGGTTTTATTATTATAAGTATTACTTTAAGGGATGACCAAAAAATAAATTTACCATCATGGATTAATTTATTTTGTAGAACGCTTTGATAAGGACAGGCGAAACAAAAATTGTATCGTTTTAAACACGCTTATGCTTAAAATACTGACGTATAACAATTATTTTTAATCAATGTAAGAATCAATCAGTTATGACGAAGGTAAGAATCTTCGGAAACAAGTATGAATTGAACAGGCCAACCGGTATCCTATCGTCATTGAAATTGTTTAGATTGAGACGAACTAATCAATTGCAAGGCAGAAAATTAAAATGGATGTGCACTAGGAAATAAAGGAGAAATTTGTTATGAGTTAATTATACTCGTAATATTGTCAGTTAAGTTGTTAAGCATGCGGATAAGAGAAGAGATGAGCTAAGCGTCAATATCAAATATGCGTCTATATTATTGAAAAGAATGTTCTTAAAAAAGTAATTCTTTCATTCAGTAACGTGGACTTTTAAACTCATATATGAGAATTATTGACTAAAAGTATACAAAAATTAATTTTTATGCTCGTTTCAACAGAAAGATGATTTTGTGCGAAATGAGAAGGTGAAGTAGAATTGTCACCATTTCTGTATGATCTATTTGACTTTTGTGTTGTTTATTTAATGGGTATATTCTTTATCAGATATGTAATTCTTTAAGGAGGAATTTGTCTAAATAATTATGGGAAACCAGGTTCAGTATGGCCTATACGATTGGCCCGCGTTCTATCGCCCAGATGTTTGTTACTGCAGCGGTATAATGCGAACGGGTAAACACAACAGTATTACTGGTTATTTTAATATAGATCTACACAAAGGCGAATTTTAACAGTAGGACTATATTATTGAGTTTTGAGAAGTTTTTGGTCTGTTCAGATGTTGACTTTCCTATGATCTAATAACAAATAAATTTTAGAAATGTTATAAATATCGTACGTATTTGTTTGAAGAGAGAGAGAGTCGCCAGATGTTTGTCAGATTGTGCTGTCACTGACATCGATGGTTGGGAGTGGAAACCATTCATACCATACTCATGTGTATCCACACAGTGAGCTTAGGATAGTCACCTTCGATATCGTAAACGCCAAGAAAATAGATGTATTATCAATCTCTATTTATCTGTAGTTATGAGCAAATCTTTAGCAGTATAACGGTCCTCGTGGTTCTGTTCTTCATAAATTCAGCCAATGTTCACTAAAAAGGACAGTGCCAAACATTCGCCTTGGGTAGAGTTTAATTCTCCGTAAATAATGAAGAAATTATGTCATACTGAAACTTTTACTGCTAATCTCAGTCCTATCGAGATAACTGACACAAGGCTAAGAAAAAGTTAATATGTGTTCTCAACTCTCTAAGGTGAGTCTCGTGTCTTATTTACCAAGAGAAAAATTTATTTACTGGACAGGTGTAAAAAAATTGTACAGTATTTCACTAGCAGATAAAGTAAAAACATGGAACTTTGACAGAAAAAAAAAAAAAAAAAAAAAATGCTGTTGGCATGACGAGACGTCAGTGAATTCTGCACTGTGCAGTCCTGATTTCTCAAAATAGTACCAGTACGGCTGAAGACGTCGGTTCGATGAATGCGAGACGTGCCCATGCGTCGTGGACAATACTTGGCTCCAGCCGTCGGAGCGCGGTGTGAACCTGAGGCCTGGCCGGCGCACAATGCCGCCTCCACTTCCTGGAAGTGGGCCCAGTAACAGCTGATTATATCGGTCCCCCTGGAAATTAATCTCTAGGGCCGTTCCCATTGTGGCGTTAACCCCATTTAGACGGGTGGTAATGAGGCGGGACAGTGGTCGCAGCCCGCGGCCTGAGCTCACTTAGCTGCTGATAAATGGTGATGCGCCGCCCACCTGCCGACCGACGCCTTTCAGCGTCGTAATGATCGCGGACAGGCGACACAATGGTTTCGCTTTCCGCCGACCCCTGCAGAGACGTCCGTGTCACGCGCTAAAGGCTCGCGAACAATACCAGAGCTCGGGTATGCTAGTCAACTTCACCAAACGGGACCGCTTACACGGCTGTCTCTGGTAACTCGTATGCCTCATCTTCCTTCCCAACATCTAAACTACCACATATTTACGAGTTCGCTGAGTGACTGACTACCAAATTAAACCTGCAAGTGAAACGTCTGTAGTTAATTCCTGAGGAGTAAAATCATCAGGAGTAAAGTGACCAGAGCATAGTAATGATCAACCCTCCTCCATTCTATTGAAAATGGAACCCTATGTCCACTATATCCAAAAGGCATCAGAAACTGAGCAAGAAAAGCGTCCTAGGTGCATCATGATTGATTAAGAAGCTCAAACACCTAAACTGAGATGACGAAAGTTCGTGCAGACAACTGACCCAATCTGGTCATCACCCGAGTTACTGGAATTAATATTTCCCATGCGATATGGAGAGCTATGGACGAAATCACTCAGAACTGATGTTTTAATTTGCAAAGCGGAGATCTATTGCTGGTTACGAAGTATGTGACTGTGGACAAGTGCAAGATCCTCCGCATCTTCTCCTATGAAGAAGGCTGAGTGATTACTATAGTTCATATAAGCAATTTCTTCTTCTTCTTCTTCACCTTTTTCCAACGTTTTGAGGTTGGTTACCTTCGATGAGTTATATTTATTGTTGGAAAGGTAAAAATGTGGAGCTATGGTTTTACGGCCTCATGTTCTTGCTACGTGCATTGTATGTGTCTCATACCCAGCTGAAGATACACGTAAATTTGATATAATGAGAAATACACCGAGTCTAAGTAATCGTTTATCAAGACTCAGTATTTCTTCAACTCATCAATCTGCGCGTATTAACTTCTAATTTGTTTCTAGAATCCAGTGAAGATGTTTGCTCGGCCATAGACCTATGGAAGTGACAAGACAGTGCATAAGAACGCACACATTTACTTAGCCATCGAAGTATAAAATGAAGAACACTTCTGAGAACTTATCAGAATGCCGTTGAACCCTCTGAGGCAATGATTCCGCTGTGAAGACTGGCATAAAGCCGTTGTATCCTCTCCTGAGGCATGCTGGCCCACAACTGATGTAACTTGTCCTTGATATCCTGGGATGGAGTTGACGACCGAGCTGGTCCACACATGTTATAAATCTGGGGGTCTTGTGGCCACGGGAGTACCTTGGCATCACGCAGACAACTCACAGACACATGTGCTGTGTTTGTATGGACAAGAATTTCCCTGTTGAAATATGGCAACACGATACTGTA